>JABFPN010007530.1:0-10202 GCA_022817305.1 Leptoteleia sp. ZL-2020
CTGCAGTGGCATCACGCTCTCGCTCAAATCTCGTTCCGTTCAAATTTCATTTCAATTTCGCTTCCATCTAATTTCAATCTCGTTTAACTTTCGTTCCATCTCATTTAAATTTCGTTTCAGTTTTGTTTGAGTGAGAAAACCGTAAAATTGCGTTTGCGAGAGTGAATCAAAACATCGAAACGAAATTTAAATCAAATGAAACGAAACTTAAACGAGATTGAAATTAGATGGAAGCGAAATTGAAATGAAATTTGAATGGAACGAGATTTGAGCGAGAGCGTGATGCCACTGCTGGTCCGTAGATCATAAAATATAAATTAATTAAATTATGATTGCAAAAGACACTAACTCCGTGACAGCAGACTTGATACATCACCTTAAGGTGAAATGTCAGCGCTATATTCACAGAGTCAGTATCTTTTTATTTATAACTGTTTAAACGAAAGAAATTAAATATCGGCCAAAATACGTTAATTCTATGGCATTGGGAGAATATTATTCGGTACATAAAATCATTTATGGTTTTCAAATACGACGTAATTTTTGGAAATACGATTTTTAAGTTTTTGAATTTATAAAACGTCTATTTCCTAAAATTACGTCGTATTTGAAAACCATAAATGATTTTATATACCGAATTATATTCTCCCAATGCCATAGAATTAACGTATTTTGGCTGATTTTTAATTCTTGTCGTTTAATCAATAATATAAATAAAAAGACACCGACTCCGTGAATATAGCACTGACATTTCACCTTAAGGTGATGCTCCATTATTCTTATTCTTTGCTTATTCCTCAATTGTGCTCTGGAGTAGTATTCCGTTTATACTGTTCTTAGAATTAAATTAAAATTAACTTGCTACCCTTTTATTTTGCCTTTCTACGTATTGAGAATGAAAGCGATAAAAAAATTAATTTCGATTTAAGTCTGAGAAAAGTAGAAACGGAATACTCCTCCAGGCTACTGATTTATAACGTTTACATGGAATTAAGTTGCGGATGTCGCTTGAGTGTTGTGGATGCCGCTTGATTTCTTAACCCTAATTGAAACAAACGAACATACGATAGCCTCGCCACGAAAGACGAACCAATCAGAATCCCGGAAAGATTGACGAAACGAAATTGGTCACAGTCGCGATTCGATTCGATACAGGGTGCAAATAACACCGGTCATCTCCTTTTTCTCTTTAGGATTTAGGATTGTTATCGACCTCTTTTGTTTACCACGCTATTAGTATTTTTGTTAACTTTTACGCCTATAGAGGCGCTCCGCATATTTGCGGTGTAGCCTTCGGGTTGTGAGTATGTCAAATCTTGTGTTACCGCAGTACACAAATTTTATTGCTCTATTACACGTGGTGTATAGTATGTGTGCTATACTTTACTAAGCCGGGTATAGGGCATATTATTTGTGGCGTTTTGTATTTAATTCAGTTTATAAAAATGGTTAAGGAACAATATAAGGAAACCGCTGTTGCTCAGAAAATGTATGTTTATTTTAAGTCTTATGAACTATTATTAATTTGACTATTAACATTTGTACCTCAAGGAAAATAACAATTTCATCTGCTTGATAATGAGAATTCGCTTCGATGTTTCAAAATAGGTTATACTTAAAGGACAATAATTAATGAAATGAAATTACTTTATAAATATTTGAATGATTTTTTTTTTTTAATATATGAATATATTACATATTAAAGTTAAAGTAAATATTGTATTGTATATATTAATAATTAAAATGACATCCAAAATCACATATTAACAAATTATACTTTTAAATTATATATCAACAATTTGTACCCTGCAATTATAACTATTGTTTACTTGTTAACAATTATTAATATTTTAGGAATCAAATGAACTTGTCTTATTTTCTTTTCTTTTCTTCTGCATTGCTATAAAAACAAAACCTATTGAATGTTTTTCATTTATAATTTTGTGCCTTATTATATATCTTTATTTTTATTAATATAACACTGAAATAAATTTTATTGTTAATTGTTTTGTTATATAAGAATTAATTTCTTGTTACCAAATTTAACAAATAAATGTTATTTATATCAATTAGAATTTAATTTCATACACAAAATATATATTATAAATATAATATATATTATCATTATAAATATTTATTGAATTATTTTGTCTAGTATCCACGTGATTTTTTTTAGATTTGTTGCATTATATTATAATTAATTAATTACATTTCTTTTAGATCTCAAGTTTCTTTTGGAGTTGATAGCAGACAAGACATAGAGAGGCAGGCCCATCTCCATGTCGTATCCTCACATTTATTTCATGTTGATGAACAAAGAACTGTTGTATCAAATGGTCTACTTGATAAAAGAATGGTGAATATTATTCATATTGTTTATATAAAACAGAAAAAATTTGATTATAACATTGGAAATAAAATTTAAACATTTTATATTTTTAGGGAGTATGTTCTAATGCGGCTCATTGCGAGACTTGTGGTAAATCTTTAAATGAATGTGTAGGACATTACGGATACATTGATTTAGAACTTCCTGTTTTCCATGTTGGTTACCTTAGATCTGTTATAAGTATATTGCAATCAATTTGCAAGGTAAATTGTCATTTTAATTTTATCGTAATATATCTATTTGACATTTTTTAAAACAACAGTTAATTTTAATTCTTTTTCAACAGAAATGTTCTTGTATACTGTTAGATGAAAAACAGAAAATGTTTTATTTAAGTAAAGTTTCAAATCCAAATTTAAATTATTTAAACCGCAAACATTTGAAGCAACAAATACTTGCTAAATGTAAAAAAGTTTCTATTTGTCCTTATTGTGGAGATATTAATGGGACTGTTAAAAAAGCAGGCTTTTTAAAAATTGTCCACGAAAAGTATAAGAAGAAAAAGAATGATGATGCAATATTAAAAGAAAAGTTAGCCGAATATGATTACGCAATAGAAAATAATAAGGAGCTTAATACAATTCTTAATCATAGTGTTTCGGCGAAAATTCTTAATCCGTTGGAGGTAAAAATTTAAATTTACAGTATTAATTATAAATATGACATTTTATCATTTGTTATTATAGCAAGTATATAATTAAGTATACTATTGTTGGTTGAAAAATTAACTTTAAATTATTTTATAGGTTCAACAATTATTTGAATGCATTCCACTGAGTGATATACCATTTTTACTAATGAATCAAGAACTTGCATTGCCAAAAGATTTGATTTTAACGAGGATACCTGTGCCTCCCATTTGTATTAGGCCAAGCATTGCTTCTGACTTAAAATCTGGTACGAACGAAGATCCTTTGACCATGAAACTTTCTGAGATAATAGTTATTAATAATGTTATTCAAAAACATAGACAAAGTAAAGCCAAATTATGCAATTATAATGAAGATTGGGAATTTCTTCAATTACATTGTGGATTATTAATCAATAGTGAAATGTCTGGTATCCCATTAAATATGCAGGTAAATATTAAATTAGCATACATTTTGTTTAGTGCTAACAAAATATTTTTTGCAATAATAGTGTAATATAAATGCAATATATGTTTAAAAATTGAAAATTAATATTAAAAATAATAATTTATTTTAACGTCTGTTAATATTTTAATCAAAGTCCATTTTACGAGCATATTTTTTTGACAACAGATGTGGTGTCCATATGCTATCTGTATATCATTTCGGTAGTGGGAAAGTTGAAAATTTCAATTTATCAAAACATTGCAATTGGCGATTTAAATAATCGACAAAATATTTTTTTATTTTACATTTAGTCTTTAACATATTATTACTTACCTATGTGAAATTTCAGCAAAAGAAAAAAACTAGAGGACTAGTTCAAAGGTTGAAAGGAAAACAAGGTCGTTTTCGTGGTAATCTTTCTGGAAAACGCGTTGATTTCTCTAGTAGAACAGTTATTTCTCCAGATCCAAATCTTAGGATTGAAGAGGTACATCTTATATATATAACAATCTCATGTCAAAACTATTTATCCATTTTTTATGAAAATTGGCTTACTATGTGTATTATAGTCCAATATTTTTTTATTGCAAGTTAAATGTTTATTAAAGGATAGTAGTATAGAATTAATTATTTGTATATATATATTTACATCTTAAATATGTTTTGATCTTATAATTTCAGGTAGGAGTGCCAATTGATGTGGCTAAAATTTTAACTTATCCAGAACTAGTTAATTCTTCCAATATAGAATTGATGAAACAATTGGTGAAAAATGGACCTGATATTCATCCAGGAGCAAATTTCATTGTACAAGCCAAAACAAAGTTCAGAAATTTTTTACGCTATGCAAACAGACAAAAAATGGCTCAAGATTTACAAGTAAGTAAACGAAATTAATTATAACCATGTACATAAATTAATTATAACTATTTTGGATATTAATTAACTTGCAATTGTTTTCTGATAAAGTAAAAAGCTATTATTTTACATAAAATTATTCTATTAATGCCATTTAATTCAATAAAAATGTATTTATTTTCAATTTAATTGTTTTGATCTAAATGTAATATTGATAATTATTTTTAGCACGGTGATTTAGTAGAACGACATCTTAGAGACGGCGATGTAGTTTTATTCAATAGGCAACCATCATTACACAAACTTTCAATCATGGCTCATAAAGCAAAAGTTATGCAACATAGGACATTTCGATTTAACGAATGTGTATGTACACCGTATAACGCAGATTTTGATGGGGATGAAATGAATGTTTTCTTTGTACAAACGGAAGAAGCAAAAGCCGAAGCATTGACACTTATGCTTGTAAGTATGATGGAAATAATATTGTGGTGTTTCTCGTTTTTTGACTTTGAGTGTTAATATACGACAATTAACAAACTTGGCAAATGGAATGAAAATTTCTGATTAATCTACTTTGTTGTTGCAATTTTAGAGCAAATCAAATTTAGTAACACCTAGAAATGGAGAGTTACTTATTGCGCCGACTCAAGATTTCATAACTGGCGCGTATCTGTTAACTCAAAAAGATAACTTTTTTAATAAAGGCCAAGTGTATCAACTAATTACATCATTTTTAACTGGCGAAGATCGAAATATGCGAGTTGATTTACCTACACCTGCCATTTTAAAACCACAAACATTATGGACCGGAAAGCAGATTTTCAGTTTAATATTGCGTCCAAATAAAAAATGTCCAATAAAAGCTAATCTTAAAGCCAAAGGAAAAGCGTATACTAATAATGAAGAAATGTGTATAAATGACTCATGTGAGTGAAATTGTGTTTTATTAAAAAAAAAAAAAATAAAACATTTTTTAATTTGCCTATTTCTTTATTTAAATAATATAAAATTTGTTTTAGTTGTAATAATTAGAAATTCCGAATTACTGGCTGGTTCAATGGATAAAGGAACGCTTGGCTCTGGATCAAAGCAGAATATCTTTTATATTCTTCTTCGCGATTGGAAAGCAGACGCAGCTGCTACGGGGATGTGGAGATTGGCTAGATTATCAAGTTACTATCTTATGAATCGTGGTTTCTCTATCGGTTTAAGCGATGTTATGTCAAGTCAGGGTCTTATTAAAGCTAAACAAAGTTTATTATACGAAGGGTAAATATAATCAAAATAATTCCGTAAATCATGATCAATTAGTAATGCCTGATAAAATTGAAAATTCATATCTCATCAAGTAACCATTATCGCATATAATCATTAACAATTAAACAATAATTATATTTTAATTTTAGTTACTCGAAGTGCTCTGAATATATTGCTCAAATGGAAGATGGTCGCCTTGTATGTCAACCAGGGTGCACTGAAGAAGAAACATTGGAAGCCATGATTTTAAAAGAATTATCTGTTATCCGAGATCACGCTGGTAAAGCTTGCCTGAAAGAATTGCACCCAAGCAACAGCCCTTTGGTTATGGCATTGTCCGGTTCTAAAGGAAGTTTTATTAATATATCTCAAATGATAGCGTGTGTCGGACAGCAAGCTGTATGCGGACATCGAGTACCCAATGGCTATCAAGATCGTGCTTTGCCGCACTTTGAAAAACACTCAAAAGTGCCCGAAGCTAAAGGATTCGTTCAAAATTCATTCTTCTCCGGTTTAACACCTACAGAATTTTTCTTCCACACAATGGCAGGAAGAGAAGGTTTGGTTGACACTGCGGTGAAAACCGCTGAAACCGGCTATATGCAACGTCGTCTTGTAAAAAGTTTAGAAGATTTGTGTCTCTATTATGATTTAACTGTAAGAAATTCTGTGGGAGATGTTGTACAATACGTCTACGGTGCAGACGCTTTAGATCCAACTTACATGGAAGGTTTGTCATAAATATTTCAATAAACATAATATACTCGATTTAATAATATCATTCTTACTTAATATTGATTTTTTTATCATGAATGTAATTATGTTTAAAATTATTCAGGCAATGATAGTCCTATTGATTTTAAGAGAGTTTATGAACATGTTCGTGCTATTTCACCTTATAAAAATGAAGATTCTCTACATGGAACGGGAGTTTTAAAATGTACAGAAAATGTTTTGAATTCTGAAGACTATGCGTGTTTGAGTGATGAATTCAAAGAATCCCTGAGGTAAAAATAATAAAAAATAAATGAAGTAATAAAATTAATAAATGCTATAAATGCTGAATTAATGTTAAATAAGTTAGTTACTCTAATGCTTTAACTAACAAAAATTTCTTTTATTTTAACAGAACATTTTTAAAGAACATTGCGCGAAAGATCCAGAGATCTCGCATGAATTATAAATCCTATGATAACAGCAGACAATTGGAAAGATTTACAGTTTCACAACTAGTAGAATTTATTCAAACATGTAAAGAAAAGTACATGATAGCAAAAATAGAACCTGGCACAGCGGTTGGTGCTATCGCAGCCCAGAGTATTGGAGAACCCGGAACTCAGGTTTTTCCTTAATTTCTGATTTCCAATTAGTTTATACATGTTAAAAATTAATAATTTCTTGTTTCAATCTGTTCATTGCTTTTCTATTTAAATATAATTAAAAATAGATTAATTCTTTAATCTGACAATAATTGTATACTACTCACTTAATTATAATTTTTTTAATAAGTATAATTATTCTCTAAAGTTTATTCCACGCAATGAACAACCAAAATTTGTTTTCAATGAAAATCGTCTTTCAGGTCAGAGCTCTTTATGAGAAATAATAATATTCTTTATAACAATTTTTAAATTTTAGATGACTCTGAAAACTTTCCATTTTGCTGGTGTAGCTTCGATGAACATTACTCAGGGAGTACCCAGAATTAAGGAGATTATCAATGCAAATACAAAAATTAGCACTCCTATAATTTCAGCTATTTTGGTACGGTCCAAATCAATGATAACATAAATTTATCAATTATTTACTAGTAATAAAATAATAATTTGATTATATATAACTCATATATTTTAGGTTGACGATGATGATCCCGAATATGCAAGAAAAGTTAAAGGAAGAATTGAAAAAACTATTTTGGGAGAAGTAACTGAATACATCGATGAAGTTTATTTACCAGATGATTGCTTTCTATTATTAAAAATAGACATGGAAAGAATTAAACTTTTAAAACTTGAAGTAGATATCAATTCAATTCAATATTCGTAAGTAACCAACGGTATATAAAATTTAAAATAAATATTATTAACGATTTGTCATATTTTAACTTATGTTTTATTATCTATATTGTATTTTTAGGATTTGCACATCAAAATTTAAAATTCCTCTCAAGTGTGTATCAATTAATGGTGATTCAATTATTACAATACATCTCCCTCGAGACAAAATAAATCTAAGTAGTGCTCTTAGACAATTGAAGGAATCCGTTTTAAACGTTACAATTAAAGTAAGTTTTTCCTTATAATAAATAAACAAAATTAAAATACTAAATATCTTAAAGATGTTTAATTAAATTTGTTTCTCTCGTGTATATACAATGTTTAAACTTGTAATTGAATAAATTGTAATTTTGTTGATTGTTATAAAATAGGGACTATCATCAATAACAAGAGCTGTCATACATAATGATGATTCCAGTGGAAAAACGAAATATAAATTATTAGTTGAAGGTGATAATTTAAGAGAGGTGATGGCTACTCGTGGTGTAAAAGGTGTAAAGACAACTTCAAATAATATCATGGAAGTGAGTATTAATATTGTTTTCTTGCTTATTATTATTATTATTAAGGATCGTAAAAGACGATAACTTACATCAATGCAAATCCTTTCATTTCTAACGTTACATGAGATACTTTATAATAACTATTTAGTAAGAAAGTACTATTTTTATCATTTTTATAATAATAATTTATTGTTATTTTATAATCACTACAATCAAAGTATTATATTTTATTATAAATGAATTGTTCTCCAATTTCCCTAGGTATTTAAAACTCTCGGAATTGAAGCCGCTAGAACTACAATTGAAAGTGAAATTAAAATGGTAATGGAAAATCATGGCATGAATATCGATAGACGACACTTGATGCTTTTAGCGGATTTGATGACAAGTAGAGGTGAAGTTCTTGGTATAACACGACAAGGATTGGCAAAAATGAAGGAATCCGTTTTGAATTTAGCATCGGTAATTTTCTTCCTTTTCATTAAAAACTTTAATTTTACCGTTATATTTACATTGTTACATAATTTAGCTTGAAAACTGGATAATAACAATAGTAAATAATAGCCATCAATTCAAACAGTTAAAATACATTAAGATTTAAAATAAACAGTTTTTAGCAATTAAAAATCAATGCAGTTGTATAGTGCAGTTCTAAATATTGCATGCAACACTGTATTTTTTGTATATATAGTATTAAACTATTGTTTTATTTTAAAGATATTTATAATATCGAGTTTCAATTTTTACATTATTAATTGAATTATTTTTGTATGTTATCATCTGTAATATCATCTAGTTCGAGAAAACCGCCGATCATTTGTTTGACGCTGCTTACTATGGACAAAAGGATGAAATTTCTGGCGTTTCTGAATCTATAATCATAGGAATACCAGTACCCCTGGGAACTGGAGTTTTCAAACTACTACATCAATATCCTTTTATATTAAATTTAATTTATTATTTGTTTGCTATTTTATATAAGTCCAATCTGTTATCAAATTCTGCGAACAGAATATTTAATAATCAAGTTATCTGTATTATTTAGAGATCATTTTTTTATTTAGACCTTTTTTTTGCTCTTTATTGCACAGAAATTAAAATTAGTATTTGTTTCTATTATAATCTCAAATTATTTTTAATTGCGTTTAAATGTAATTTATATTGAAAGTATCCAGTTTATAATTTAACCATTCAGTTTTCTATAATTATTCTTGTTAAATTCATAATTTTTTATATGCTCATTTTTGAGTTTCTATAAGCAATAATGCATAAAGCAAGCTCAATTTTATAACAGATTTCATTTAGGCTTTATACGTACCCAAATCTTATAACAGAATTTTCCTTAATTAAATTTACGCCAGATAAATTTGTGCCGCAGAAGAAGACTACGCTATTTTCAGACTTACAATACCAACAATACAGTCTAGATAAGTCATTTAAAAAATAATTATGATACGATGAACTGAATATTGTATTTCATATTATATTAAGCATATTTGTTTATGATTTAATATAAAAATAAATACTTTTGTATATTTCAAGATTTGTTAATGAAGAATTTTATATAAATATTCCTTATCCTACCATTATGCTTGTTAACAAAATTTAAATTTGTTCAACGATATATATGTAATAAATATATAATTTATTTATTATATATATAATAAATTAAAGTCGTAAAATTAAATAATCACGGTTTATGTATACGTTTTTGAAGTATAATTTTTTTTTACTTAGATTTACTTAAATATATTAAATAAACTTTGAAAGTATAATAATATTATATTTGAAATATATTCCTCCACTGTTATTTGAATTGAATATTATATAGTAGAAAAATAGTTTAAAAATATTGCATTTATAATTATTATAAATTAATTATAAAATATAAAGTAAGTACACCAAGGTCCCATTCAGTGTGGAGATTTTTAGGCCGGGGCTCGCACTTGAAGTTGGTAACAAAGTGTTCAAAAAACTACTCCGGTTCTCTCTCACGCAATACTTTCTCTGTCACTCGCATTAGTATAATAATTAAAACGACAGAGGAAGTATTTTATAA
>JABFPN010007531.1:0-10201 GCA_022817305.1 Leptoteleia sp. ZL-2020
CTCTACTTTGTAGAGAGAGCCGGGATTAAGATCGACATTTTGAGTTGAGTGCAAGCAAAATGGAGTACAAAGGTCAAGGCCAGGTGCTCCTTGGGCAGGAGAACCAGAATGCTTGCACTTATATATAAATATACATATACATAATGTTTTTTATTTTCTTTAAACGCGATAATTTATTTAAATTTTTAATATAAAACTTTGAAAAATACTTATATATAATTGTATTTAATTTGAAATTGTGCCAAATGTGTGGAAGTGTTCAGTAGAATGTAAAATTATTAATTTGACTGTGATATTTTCATACCTTAAATAAACACAATAAAACTTCCTGTAACTATCACCATTTGTAAACAAATAATTAATTTATTAATACAGTGAAAATATCTAAAAGAAAGCATTATTTAAATCAGCTGATCAATTAATATATTTATGGCCGTTGCTGGGGATACAGTTTTGTAAATTGTTCATTTTATCTGTCACTCGTTTTATCAGCTGAAACCGAGTAATGCTTTGTTTCTGACACAATTCAATATATTACAAAATTAATTTCTTGTTTATAAATGTACACAATAATAACAGTTGATAATTTGCAGACAAGAAATTAATTTTTTAATGTATTGAATTGTGTTAACAAAGAGCATTATCGCACATGAAATGAAATATGCAATTATTTTAAATCTTATTTACTAATTAGAAAATTATTCGTAGGACTTCGTTGATAACCGGCAGTTTTATGATGAAACACAGCCGTGGAGCTTCGCCGCAAGAATTTGCCGCGGAATTTCGTCGCGGGTTTTCATCGCGGGACTTCGTCTCGGGACTTCGTCGAGTGGATTCGTCGAGGGACTTCGTCGAGGGGATTCATCGAGGGGATTCATCGAGGGACTTCATCGAGGGACTTCGTCGAGGGACGATCTGGTGTGCTCCAGGTTAACGAAACTCCTAAGAGGTTGTTTCATTAACCATTTTATACGAATATGTATATAATGCACCAGTAAATTCCTGTAGAATAGACAGGAATAGACCTAGTGGTCGAGCTGGTGTGCTCCAGGTTAACGAAACTCCTAAGAGGTTGTTTCATTAACCATTTTATACGCATATGTATAAAATGCACCAGTAAATTCCTGTAGAATAGAGAGGAACAGACCTAGTGGTCGATCTGGTGTGCTCCAGGTTAACGAAACTCCTAAGAGGTTGTTTCATTAACCATTTTATACGAATATGTATAAAATGCACCAGTAAATTCATGTAGAATAGACAGGAACAGACCTAGTGGTCGATCTGGTGTGCACCAGGTTAACGAAACTCCTAAGAGGTTGTTTCATTAACCATTTTATGCTTCTTCTAAGAAAAATTGGCGGAAATTATTAATTTGTTCCAATCAGGCACAAATACCTAAGTTTAAAATTTCCGCCGATTTATTGATTAAAAATTCTACTCTTGCGCCATCTAACATTTTTTAATATTGATATTATCGATGTTATATCGACATTATCAATATTAAAAAATGTTTTCTACAGTACCGACCACGATTGACTTGGCGATTGCTTACGGCATCGCGTTAATGTACACCTTAAACATTAATTCAAAACTTATATAATATTAAGATTTCCTCCGCAACACATTCGTTTTTCTCGAAACGTACGGTGCTCCCGACAGGGCTTCTCAGTGTATGTGAAATGTGAACCTAATATAGCGATATATGTAATTTTTTTTAATCCCACTATTAATGCACAACTCAAGCATTAATACTAAACTGAAACCATATCAAGATTCTCTGCGGAACAGTTTTGGACGAACAAGCCAACCTGTTATTAATTTCATTTTTATTAAAAACAGAAGTAATTTACTTTCTTTAAGAAATATTAAGGGTTTGCAGCAGCCACCTGACACGAGCCAAGGTATATAAAATAATAAATATGTTACGATACCGTGACCTCCAGATCACAAATACCGTATAAATGATATAAAATAAAAGTATTTGCTATGATGCTGTAACCTCACGGTTACAAATATCGTGCACCTAAAAGTGAAGGTATTTACTGCCGCGATGTGACCACACGGTCATAAATATTTTATAAGACAATCACTTCCGTACATGTCGCCAAAAATTACCATAAGCCGTCCTTCATTAACTAAGTCTCACTTTCATTTAGCAATTGATTTGTTTTGAAAGGAAATCATAAAATACTTTTTTATTTAAAATAAAAAAGCTATAAAAAGATAAACAAAGCTATAAAAATGTTCTAAAACGATATATAAGGGGGCCCAAAATCAAAGACACTCAGTCCCCTACAGTTAGTCTCCGTTAGATAGTCCCCTACAGTGCGTCTCCGTTAGTCAGTCCTCTACAGTTAGTCCACTATAGTTAGTGCCCTAAAGTTAGTCTCCGGTAGTTAGTCCTCTACAGTTAGTCCACTATAGTTAGTCCCCTAAAGATAGTCTCCGGTAGTTAGTCCCCTAAAGTTAGTCTCCGTTAGTTAATCCGCGATAGTTAGTCTCCGGCAAGTAGTCAGCTAAAGTGTTAAGGAAGTCAGAGGAGCTGTCATAAACGCCAACGAAGGAACGAAGGAAGAATCAACAGGAGTCCAAAACCAGGCGACCGGAACATAGACAATTATTTGTAACGTAATTAATAAACGTTATATTAATTGTAAATACTAATAAATCTTATTTATTCATTTTTACAACCCTTCCCAAGAACCAGCAACCAAAGGGCAACTCGCCGAGCGAGCTCTGTCCTTGTTCTTTTAGGTTACGCTCCTCCAGGACGTAACAAATATAAATATTAATTTATAAAAGAAAAAATTACATCAATGATCAATGAGAATTTTCTGCCGCCGCACTCTTTATAGGGAATTGTGAATGTTAACTATCGGTGTCTTTCTCTTACTTGTATATTCGTCATTATAACAAGACAAAGAATCTTCCCGTTGTGCTTGATTGAGACAAGAATCGACTTCTAGCGACTAATTTTGTAAGAGTAGAATTGTCTTTTTTCTGTTTCTATCTTTCGCGAAGCTATTTCACGGATCTATACACACATTAGTGCTGCCAACTTGTGGCTAATTTTGGAAGCGTAAAATTGTCTTCTTTCTTGTTCTATCTTTGGCCAAGCCGTTTGACAAGACAAAGAAAGTAGCCTTTAACGAAATCGTAGGCAATGTATGATCATCAGAATTATCGGTCGATGAATGGAATCGATAAGTAAAAGATACACATCCATATTAGTGATGTAACGAATGTTGAATTTCCCACATTCGCGAATGCGAATGCGAATATTGCGAATATATTTTCATCATTTTCTTTCATGTTACGAATTTCGAACCCGTTCATGTTTCAGGTGATGCTGTAGGCGTAGGTAGCGCTCTGCAGTACCGGCTTTTCTATTTATGTTAATAAAAATTACAGCAATTATAATTTAGTAAAATAAAAACATTCAGCACATTCTGCAACAATAGTAATATATTATAAATTATCCCGATATGTTTTCGAATGAAAAATGACAAAAAATTCAAAGAACTACGAATTATTGTCACTCAATGTCGGTAAAAAACTGTAGTTCCAAGTTTTTGTACTTTAATCATTGTCAAAAAATATGTTTTTATAAATAGTAATATTCTCCCAAAACTAAAGAATTTGCTGAATGTTTTTATTTAACAATATAATTGTATATATTATTTTAAATTGACAAGACACTAACTCCGTGAATGCAGACTTATGGCATCACCTTAAACGATCATGTCTGAGATTCGATCACACTGCCCTCTATTTTACGAAATTGACATTTCACGATAATCTCTCAGCTACTGCACATTCAGTCGGTACGTGTATTCATATTCACACATATATTCAAAAAGTGTAAGAATCAGCCCAGGAGTGGCATCACGAAACGTCTGTTCGGTTCGTTTTCGGCTCGTTTTCGATTCCCGTTCATTTCGTGCTCAGAAAATTTTCATTTTCTGTTCGTCAGCATTTCATTTAGAGGTTAATCATAATAAACGGCAAAAATAAGCTGTAAGTGCGTAAATGAAATGAATTAATATATATAGAAAAAGCATTTTCACATTGTTTTAATTGATTTCATTTACTTATTTACAGCACAGTGTCGTCGTTTATTATAACTAACCTATAAATGGAATGCTGATGAACAGAAAATGAAAATTTTCTGAGCACAAAATGAACGGGAACCGAAAACGAGCCGAAAACGAACCGAACAGACATTTCGTGATGCCACTCCAGTGACACCGACCTTACAGAATATATTTTTAAATTCGCAATCCGCTAGGAACGCCACCGGTTTACCGACAAATGACGTCATGATCACGTGTTTTGTATTGTTTTTAATAGTCCGTTGGTCTGCTACATATATCCTAAACGGCATTCTAATTCTTATTTTTTTTAATTTAATTTGAATTTACGCTATGTTTTATGTAAATTAATCTAAATTTATTTAAATTTTATTGTTGTTATTATCACGTGACGTGTCATGTGACTCCGAAAAATTCGTCCGTAAACCGGTGGCGTTCCTAGCGGATTCGGATTTTAGTAGGAAAGCTTCAATTCATTACAAGTATAGGCCGTGTTACTGGGCTGGTAAGAATCTACAGGTATTTTTAGACTTAACAACAATTATTTTTTAAATAACACAAGGTAAATATTATTTACTTAAAATTCAGCATCATACCTTCAATAACATAAGTTTTTTAATCTTTTATTTTTCTTCGTATACTTCGAAAAGAATTGTTTTAATATTTTAGGTTAAGTTATATTTACTTGTCGAATTCCTATAGAAACTATTATTATATTATTATAGAGTGATATATCAACATGAATAAGCCGTATGTTAGCGAAGTTTGGACATACTTTACAATATGGGATCCTGAAAATGTAAAATGCAAATTATGTAATAAACGATATTCGCGCAAAGGGAGATCAACTAGTTCTATGAGAAATCATTTAGAAGCTATGCACAAGAATGAATACAATGAATTAAAAAAAATAGAAAATGAAAAGCAAACTGCTTCTAAAATAAATGATTTGGCATCCTCTATGCAACAATGTACTAAAACTGACCTAAAACAAATGTCTCTGACTAATTACATCGAAAAAAATAAAAAGTGGGATAATGACAACGACAAGTCTATGAAGCTTGATAATTTAATTAGTGAAATGATTGCATTGGAAGATCTGCCATTTAGTTTTGTATAATGTGTTGGATTTATGAGATTGATGAACCACCTATGTCCGTCGTATAATTTAAAAACTCGACAATATTATACTTCGTTTATATGCGAGACCTTGTACGGCAAGGTAAGAGACAAAGTTATGGAATTAATCAAATTATTTGAAAAAATGGCGTTTACAACAGATGTCTGGTCTGATTCTTGTTCAGGAGTATCACTGCTAAGTTTTACTTGTCACGGCATTACAAAAGAATTTGAAAGAAAAATGATTGTATTAAAAGCAGAAGTATTTAACGATGACCGACATACCGGAGAAAATATAGCTAAAAAACTTGAAAGTATGTTGTCATTTTGGGAAATACCAAAAGAAAAAGTGCAATGTATTGTTGGAGATGGTGGTACTAACATGAAAAAAGGTATTTCGTTGTTATCTGTTAAAGACATTGATTGTTCATCACACCAAATTCAACTGATTGTAAAATAGGGGCTTAAGGCACAAGATTCCGTTAATGCAATCATTACAAAATGTAAGAAAATGGCAACGCATTTTCACCACTCTAACATCGCTCAGGATGAACTTGCAGCTATACAAGAAAGACTTAAACAACCAAAGCTTAAGATCATCCAAGAGTGTGTTACAAGATGGAATGGCACCTTTTATATGTTAGAGCGCATGAGCGTTATGCTTTACTTTCGTTGTGTCTTTATGCTTCCACAAATAAAAAAATTTCCCAATTAAGTGCCCAAGAGTGGATAATTGTGGAAAAATTAATCAATTTGCTCAGACCTTTTGAACAAATTACAAAAGAATTAAGTGCAGCCAATATTTCTACATTTTCAGTGATTCCATTATTAGCCACCTTAGAAAAGATGATTGATAAATTTGATGTGACTGACGAATGCATTGGAAACACGATTTTCGTTTTAAAAAAAGAAATAAGTTGCAGATTTTCTCATTTAGAAAGTGACTTATTGTTTGCTATTGCTACTTTTATTGACCCGAGATACAAAATTAAATTTTTCAAAAATTCTTTGACAAAAAATCAAGTCATGAACCATATTTTAAATTCAATTGGAAGCAACGAATCAAACCTATCGTCATGCTCAAATTCTAAGCTTCGCAAAATGGCTAACGACGAGAATGAAAACTCTGGATCCAATGATATTCTTTTAGAGAAATGTGTATCTTTAAGGGACGCCATGAAATTTCTGATGGAATCTAGTGAAAGCGAAGGAGAAGGAGAAAATGAAAACGCAAACCCTGTAGAAGTTATAATTAAAAAAATACTAAATGAATATTTAATGGATAAACGCGTGGAAAATGATATAGACCCACTTAATTGGTGGAAGGTGAATAATAAGAAATACGGTATTCTTGCTCCTATAGCCAGGCAATATTTAGTCACACCACCAACTAGTGTTCCTAGTGAAAGAGTTTTCAGTGGGGCTGGTCTCATTTATACACCTCACCGAAACAGGCTTCAAGGAGAAAAGGCATCAAAACTTTTATTTTTAAAATTTAATATTCCTCTCCTCCAATTTAATTTTTTAATTTATGTTTTATTAAGTTTAATAAAGAAGACAAGTTAATATTTTAAATAATTAGTAAAGATAATGTGATAAATAATAATGTGTGATAAATAATAATATGTGATAAATGTAATAATCAATAGTTGTGATTAAATTAAATTTATTTATTCAAATAAAAATAAACATATTTTAAATATTAGCAGTTTCATTGTCATTTCATACTGGTTTCCATATATTGAAGATTTTCTTATATTATATTGAAAAATATATTCGCATAATTTCTAGCGAATGCAAATGCGATTGCGAATATCAAAAAACAAGCGAATATTCGCGAATGCGAATGCGAATGCGAATATTCGTTACATCACTAACACGCACCTTATTGAGGGACACTCGCTGTGTTCTCTCCACGCTACAGTGATTAAGTTTATGTTTTGGTTTTTTCGCAAACGTCGAGACGACTTGTAACGCGTTTCCCTTTTTTTCTACTTTCGATTTTTCGCTTCGTTCTATATGGTTGTCAGGCCAACCTGACAACGCAACGTTTTGGTTACAGCGTTTCTACATTTTAACGTTCCAGGGTGACCTGGTCAACGTTCGTCGTTTTCTGTTATATTTTTTTTCAATAAAGTTATTTTTTTTCAATGGTCGCGCCAACAGTTTTTGAAATCGATGTATTTTTTTGCGCTGATTACGAATCGGCAAAAATTGAAGCGCGGAACCCGGCCATTCAAAAGTAATTGGCCAAAAATAGGTAAAAATGGCACTTTTCACAAATATATTTCCCTTTATAAAATATATCGAAATTCTGATCAGGCCATCGTATTCAGCAGAAAAAAATACACCGAAAACATGTTTTAGGAATTTGGAAGCCTGGGGATTGTCACCTTGTAGACGATTTTAATAGTCCTTCGGAGTGCGTCGGGTTTCAATTTAGGAGTGCACGTTTTCTCCCATAACTCGCAAAATATCAACTTCAGAGATATGCTCCAAAGGACCAAAATTATTTCCAACGATGTCCCCAACCTGTGCCGTTAGTTTATTTTGATTTTAAAGAAATAGATTTACCCAGTTTTTTTAACTTTTAAGGGTTGAAAAACCCCCGACATTTATTTTATTAAAATCTAACTAAATTAACGACGTAGGTCGAGGACATCGTTGGAAGTAATTTTCGTCTTTTGGAGCATATCTCTAAAGTTGATATTTTGCGAGTTATGGGAGAAAATGTGCACTCCCAAATGAACCCCGACGCACTCCAAAGGACTATTAAAATCGTCTGCAAGGCGACAATCCGCCGGTTTCAAAATGTTATTATACATGTTTTCGGTGTATTTTTTTCTGCTGAATACGATAGCCTGAGCAGAATTTCGATATATTTTACATAGGGTAAGATATTTGTGAAACTGGGCCATTTTTACCTATTTTTGGCCAATAACTTTTGAACGGCCCGGTTCCGCGCTCCATTTTTTGCGGATTCGTAATCAGCGCAAAAAAATACATCGATTAAAAAAGTATTGGTTGGGGCGGGGGTGAAACAGATAATTACCATATATACATATATGATAATATTAATCCGAAGTTTATTTAATAAAGTAGGCACTAGCTCTAAACACAACCGATAAATCCGTCGACATAAGTGAAAACAAATGCGCGTACAGTGTTCAGCCGGATGATCGTGCCTATGACGCACATGATTCGGCGCATGTTAAAGGGTTATATAATTATTATCGGAGATGTCCGAGAGAGCCTCGAGTGATCTTTACTTTTATATAGATGGCATCTCGGATATGTATCTTAGATAAATTTTATAAAATTCCTTAAATTAGAACTTAATAAAAACTGCGGAAAGATCACCGGAAGATCTCGCTGACATCTTTCCGATTTTCAAAGCGAGACGGCTGGGGGTCCCATATGGGATACTTTGCAGAGATCGCTCGAATATCTCTTTTGCGAATATCTCAATTTTTTAGCGATATCGAAAGTTTTATTGATGCCATATATAAGGTATGTACTGAGGGCGCATATGATTTGATTGATGAACGAAGGCTGGGAAAGATCGAATAATTATGTCTAGAACGAATCTGCTCAAATTTAATATGGGCATTTTGTTTCCACTATCATCAATTTCAGCCTGTGGTCATACTAGCAAGAATAATTATCAATTCTACGACGGCGCAATAGATCGTAGGTATTTACTCTTATAATGTAGTTTATTACAATGTGTTTTAATGCTTGTTATTAGCCTCGGCTCCCGAGGAGAACCGAACGCAAAAGCTTATACCAATAAAGCGCCGAGTATGTGTACTATCTGACAGCATTTATGTCACTTATTTATGTGGATAGAGTATATATAAAGTATAAAAACATAAATTGTGCTTACCTTAAAGCTATAAATACAATATAACCATTATTTATTGGTATATCTATTTTGCCATATAATATCTTCTGTGAACCACATGATAATTGTAATTGTAACTGTCCTAATCTTAAAAGTAGTAAAGCATAACGCTCATTATCAAATATAGTGTGTAGTAGTATCCCCTCTTTTGATTTTGTAATTAATGTTACGTTAATCAGTAATTCTTTATCATAAGAAATTAATGCATCATGCCTTATGTATGACGTTCCATTAAATCCAACATGTTTTATTGCATCTAGACAATTGCACTGTAAAAAAATTATTAGAATTATAAGTTTTCATAATTATTGGTATCAATGATGCTTCATTGTTAATATCTCCGTTAAATTTTGACATGAAATATGTATTCTAATTTGTCCTCGTTAAATTTTGATATAATATCAGAAATAATACCAGACAGAACGCCAGAAATTATCAGATCGGGGAACTCTACCCAACAGTCAATTGCCATTCATGTAAAAATGGCCCAATCTTGGCTGTCAGACCATGGTAAACAATGCTGGGCCAATACCAGTTACCGTTTTCTACAGTTTCGGTAGTCAACTAGAGTAAAACCAAACTTGGTAAAATTTAGAAAACAATTCTGGGTCAGAAAAGTCCCAGTACTTTATTTTTTTACGAAAATTACTTACTTAGAGAAAATGTAAATCAATACTGGAATATTAATTTCTTTCAATTTTAATCGGTAGTTCAAACACAGAAAAATTTTTGGTACGTTAGACGCACCAAGTAATGCATCAGTTATACCAAATGCCGAGACATATAGCTTACTACATTTCGTACGTCTGATGCCCCAAAAAATAGGCAACATCCGTACCAATTCAGCGCATGCGTCGCACTAATACATAGTATGTTTGCTCCCCGTGTTTTAAGACAACAGCTGTATTATAGGTTACGGGTTCGCCGGTAAATTGCGTCGGTCGTGATTTGAAGCTTGTGTTATTTATAAATTGAAGTAAAAAATGATTCAATTTTTCAAAGAACATGGATTTCAACATGTTTTTCACAAATTTGAATGTAAGTATATTTTTATATGATACATTTTATTACATATTATTTCTGTAAT
>JABFPN010007532.1:0-10200 GCA_022817305.1 Leptoteleia sp. ZL-2020
CCCTCCCCCCCCCCCCCCCCCCACAAGCTCTCTATCGTTATAAATAAAAAGTTTAATTAATCTCTCACCTACCAATTTGAACTCTTCGCGAAAGTTCTCGTTGTGCCAGGCGTAGAGGAAGGGGTTGCAGCAGGAGCTGGTCATGGCGATGCAGTGGGTCGCCAGGAAGACCAGATTAAAGTAGGGCCAGGAGCTGACGGTGGTGTAAAAGTCATCCACGAAGTTGATGACGTACAGGGGCAGCCATAAAACCAAAAACACAATCACCATACTGATCAACATCTTGATCGTCCTTTTCGTCCTCTTCCGGCTGCGCTCCTCGTCGTTGGAGGTGCGACTTCCGGGTCTCGGCCTGTCCGACAGCTTTTGCGACACCTTGATGTAACAGAAGGCGATGACCATGAAGGGTATCAGGAACTGTAGCACCGCCGTCAGGCTGTTGAAGATCTTCCGGAAGAACTCACTGGGCCACTGCTCCTCGCACAGCGTTGTCTTAGTTTCCACGATGATCTCGCGGTACAGGTAATAGGGGAAGGATATCAGCAGGGTGGCCAACCAGATGCCCGCAATGATGGACAGGCACGCGCCAATCTTCATCCTCTGGCGGAAGGGGTAGATGATGACCAGGTACCGGTCGACCGCGATTGCGGTCAGGGTCCAGCTGCTGACGTAGACGTTGACGGGGATGGAGAAGGACAGAACCTTGCAGCCCAACTCGCCGAAGGCCCAGTAACCCATGAAGGTGTAGAGCGGGGTGAAGGGTACTGCTAGCACGCAGAGGAGAGCGTTGCTCACCGCGAGATTGCCGATGAACAGATTGGTCACGGATTTGCGCATCTGCGGATTGCGCACGACCACGTAACAGACCAGCACGTTGCCGCAGAGTCCGATGGTGAAGACCGTCACGTAGGTCGCGCCGAAGAACACTTGCACGGCCACGTTCTGGGTGATGTCGTCCGGGTAATCGGTGTCGTTGGCGTTGACCGCGAGCTCCATGGTCGTCGTGTGAGATCTCTTCCACCCACCCCCCGAATGGTTCGCCTTTAGATTGTACCCTGGTAAGGTTTATCAGAGTTTATCCAGATTGAAATCCCGGGTCCCTTTGAGGTAAGCCTGGTAGGCTTTCCAAGAAGGGGTAGACCAGTTTAGGTCTTTGGTAGACCTTGTGGAAAAGAATACTGAAAATTCCCAGTTTTAGTAGCTTTTAAAAGGTTTTCCATCGACTTTCAACATTTTTCAGCATTTTTTTGCTGACAAGGAAGGGCCCCTCCGGGTTTCTATACTATCAAATATACTGATAGTATCAAATATGCTGGTTAGAATATTTATTTTAGTTTCTGTAACTAAAAATATTTGTAATTGAAACAGAAAGTATTTCTTTTTCTTCGGTAAGTCAACACTGACCCGGCTTATGTAATCTAATCGAGGCCCTAATTAGTTTTGCAACGCCTTGTCCAATCATCCTATATAATGGTCCAGAAAATGCCAATCTAGGGCCATTACAGGTATTCTTGTATAGGCTTAATACAATTTTTATCAAGCGCACCCTAAATACATACACTCTGGCACAAGGTGGATGCGCCCACTTTTATAAACATTAAAATTTACAGAAATAACAAAGGTTATATATATAATTAATAATTTACAATCCTGGCAAGTTGCAAATATTTATATTTCTAATCTAAATAATAAGTAGGAAAACTATTTACTTTGCCAAAAATATACGCGATTCACATTATTATAATTTAGTTTCTCAAACGAAATATATTTCTTACAGTTGGAAATTTTTAATATATTAAGTCGTCACTGTTATAAACAATAACAAAGTTGACCGAATCCTTTTTCTAATACAATCGGTCTTTTTTGCTAAATTCAATTTTTTACTACAATTATCATAAAATATTTGTCTAAAAATACCAAACCTGGCAAATAACTATATCCTACGCAATATTACTCATCCGGACATTGAACGGGCGAGGCGTTACGAACCTAACAAGGGCCAAAGTTAAACCCCATATGGGGCCAGAAGAGGCCCTAACTCGAGAACGAATGTCACCTACCTAAGTCCCGGATTTCAACCCGGATTCAATTCTTACTAGGGTATCCATGGGATTCCAAACGATCCGATATTCCCAACCGGATGTTCCTATTCAGGGGACAATGATTGGCTCGCGGGGCACTTGCGAATTGCGAAATCGAGCATGCTTTGTTCACGGATCCGGGCACAATTTTCACTCACTCGAGCCACCTGTTGAGATGCAACTGCGTGCAAAGTCCGACGGTACTTTTCGTTACTCGCGAAAGGCATGGCTTTAATCGCGAACTCGCTCTATTAAATGTATCCGATCGTCGAGAATTTTCAGTTCGGTGGCTTTAAATACATTCCCATTGTTCTCATACCTTCCTATTAATTTTACTATTAATTTTACTAATATTATTATTAGTACGAACTAATTAATTATTTTTTTAATCGATTAGTCCACTCGTCGGAGTGTAAACTAGGAGAAGGCATGCCTTTGATTTAAACCCTCGTATCGTTTTGCAATTTGAATTTACTTTTTAAACTTTCGGAATAGGAAATGTACGAATCTTACGGGTGGAGGGGGGAGGGGATGCGCACAAGCGGACCGCGCGCGAGAGCAGATCCGAAACGCGCTGATCTCAGTCCGCGACTGAAATCAGAAAATCGTCACGCATTGCTTTCGGACGCTTAGATTCGTCGCGCAAGCGTCGCTACGCCCGGCGTCGGGCTTCTCCCAATCGCGCCGCTGATAAAAACATCAATTCCCGGTGTGTCGCCCCAACGATACGACGATTCCAGGTTTCGTATTGTAAATTAGTCGACGATCCCCTCCGAGGCCTGGTATTTAAATCGAAATGACCATCGGCAATTGTTAGTAGGATGTAGCTTCGGTCGAAATGGTTTTGCTCCCAGAGGAAGCATATTTTACTTTTTTTTTTTTTTTTACCCAACAGGCCAGGACCATTTGGGCCGGCTAGCTGCTAAAATTAAAATTGCCGAGATGACAACATTTTTAGAAGATTTGAGGTGAAGAAAAAAAAAAAAAAGGAGAAAAGTTACTTATACTTGGGAAAATTTATGTCTCGCATCGTTTAAATAGGAACATAAATTAAATGGGATTTTAGGGGAAAAAAGGGATTAAAGAAGGAATGATTGAATAGCAGGATAAATCATGGTTTTTTTTTGTTTCTTTCCCTTTCTTCTTCCTTAGAATTTTGGGCGCATAGTTTTTACTTTTTTAAGATTTTATTCGAACATTATATATAGATGGTGGTTGTTATATATATAGAATTCGGACAGGATAGAAGCAGAGTATTATTCGATTGGGAGTGAATCGAAGGGAACAACAAGTTGACCTTTGGCGACAATTTAATTTGCAGTTGAAGCAAATTTATTACTCGCTTATATCCAAATTTTGGGCGTAAAGGTGCGCCAAGAGGAGCGCCCGATTATCAGCTTATAATTATGTTTTTTTATGAATTTAATTTCGCCCGTGTACATTCGATTCTTTGTGTACCCAGGATTTATTTATACGCGACTAATGAATGATGCGTATTCGACAATATTTTGATCCGCGATAAATAATTTATTCAATTTACTCACACGACTGACTCTGTTGGTTCAGTGGCTCTGTTTATTTTACTTATATCGAAACTTATTTATCACGGCATTTGTGTGTAAACTTTGACAATTTACTCGGTATGCAAAGAACCGACGTCGAAATCATGGTTATAAATGTAGGTAAAATAATTATGAAGATTTGAAAAGTTTTAACTACGTTGAAAATGTGAGATAAATTTAATTAATTATAGAATTTGTTATAATTTTAATTTAGTACTCGAACGTTTGTTTTTTTTTTAATATTATTTTCTTTAATATTGTATAATTTTGTATAATATTACTTTCCACTTATAGTTTATTTTATTTGCCAACTTTTATAGTCGCTTGAAGAGGGTCAAATTTTGTATGATCGAAACGTCATAAAATGAAAGAAAGAAAGAATAAAGTGTACTTGACTGTAATTAGATTCGAGTCTATAATCGTGACTCAGTTTTTTGGCCAATACGTAATTTTTTAAATAAATTTTTTGATACACGTAAATTGAAAGAGAACATAAAATAATATAACAAGAATGTTATATTTCATATTACTTGTACAAAATTATAATTGCTTTTTGTTTCTTTGTAAATTAATATGCAAATTAGTAATTTAATTTTTTCTTTATTTGTCACGTGCTTGTCGCGTGACAAAGGTTCTAAAAAGCAAGCGACGATAGAAGATTAAATTATATTTTTTAAGATACAAGAAAGATGTCATTAAAACATCAACGGATCGAAATCTTTGACACCTTACGATGAAAACGTGACAAATAAAAAATATAGACCTTATTAATGAACGTGTGATTAAAATACAACTGTTAGATTATATTTTGAGCTGAAAATTTGTATTTGGATATCTCAAATACAGGGGGCAGGGGATTTATTAATATTTATGAGACGTGAATTAGAGAAAAAAGTGTACAAATTTTTTTGTTGAACCGTGTCCAGAGACATGTCGATCATTTTTTAACTGAGACTTAACTGAGACACATTATATTGATTATATTATTAAAAATATGATATTGTTATAAAAATTAAAACTAATTAATGAGATTAGATTTTCTTAAGTCGAGATATTTTAATTAGTAATATTGTTAACGTATTAAAAATTTATTTAAAAGTATTTTTTTTTAATTTTTAATTAATTAACTTAATTCACTAAGATGAATGTAATTTGTTTTTCTTTTAATATGACTACACCTTTTTTTAGATACGAAGATATTCATATATACTATACATGTTCATGTATATATTTCATTCATCATATTTCCCACAACAATTTTTCCGCTTTAAATTTACCTGTCATGAGGTTACCACAGTAAACGCTGTAAAAAATGATGATTCACATTATTTCGAATCCACTTGCGGTATACTGAAATTGTAATTGGATTTTGGATAATCCGACTTCTATGTAATGTAAACTGTATTTGACAATGAGAGGTAGAACTTGAATTGAAACTAGCCTATCCTTGCTTAAATTATTAAGCATTCAATTCCCATGTTTCAATATTTAGTATACTGAACTTAAGAATTAAATAACTGGATCACTTTTACGAGCGGGATAACTGAAAGAAAAATTAGTACATATATCATAGATCTATACAGTTATTTTTTGTGATAACTTTTGAAATAAATTATTATCATCTTTATCAAGGTAAATATGATTCATTTAATTAAGATATTTTATTTGATCAACCCTCGTGGAAAAGAATACTGAAAAATTCCCAATTTTAGCAGCTTTTCAGTGTTTACTATAGTTACTTTAGTTACTTCTTTTGGATCTGTAAATGTAACTATAATACATAGTGATTGTAACTATACCATCTACCTACTTTAACCATACAATATAATTAATACTACCACACATAAACAGTTACTGTAATCTAAATTCATAGTTTTATACTGATTGTTTTAACCCTAAATTCAATGTTAGAATAAGACCAATGAACCACATTTGAATATTTCTGTTAAAATCCCTTCGGATTACACCAATAATTTTTTCTCAGAATCACCAATACATTTCAGTTCTTCTTAGAACTTGAATAAATATGATAAAAATGAATATAAATATAAATTAATCCTTGCCCCATTACTTTCAAAGCTTTGTTACTTTTTTTTTATGATTTTATTATATTTGACTGGGATTTTATGGTAATACTTTTATGAACCAATTCCCATTGTACGAATACGTTTAATCAATTATGGGTCAGAAAATCGATAGGCGCTACAATATCTGCATAAGTCAGCAATGATTTATACAACGTTTGGGTTCAACGATAGATAATAAAAAGGAAACAAATTAGTTTTCATTTTTTTGCAATCGTAATGCAGCGAGGGAAATTTATTACTAGTTGCTATTGTATTTTGCGTTAACATGGAGATATTTCTGAATTTATAGTATTCTTTACAATAGCATACAGTAGAATGTATAAAATAAAGGAAACAATTCAGTATTTTCAACAATAATATAGTTGTATATATGTATAAAACTGGAATATACTAGTTATATTAATAAATTTATTCTTCTTGCAAGGAATAGAACTCATCACCTCACAGTCATTAGTGGCGCGAAATTTGAAAATTCACAGCGACTTCATTTAAAAGAAATTTGAAAATCCATAGTGATTTCATTTAATATTTCATTAAAATATTATGTCACATTGTAAAGAATGCGATAAATAAAAACATATACGCATCCGCAAGTTGTAAAATACGGTAGTACCTGCTAATAAATTTCCCCGGGTGCCTTGCGCCTTCATTTATTTCCGCAGAAAAGAATCCATGAAAGCTTGGACGTAAACTATTATTTTCTGATGAATGCAGATTTCGTCAACTGACAAAATGAAAAAAGAAAAAAAGAAAAATAAAGGAATCGTGACATAAAATGTGGTTTATTAAACAATTAAAGGAATACACGCAAAACTACTTTAGTTATGAAAAAAAGTTGCGCCAGAGCAAGGAAAACATTTTTATTTGTTTGGACTACCTGCACTTTTATTTGTCAAAGCTCATAAAAGCCCGGAGCACGCTGCACTTTAATTAAGCTCGAGGAAAGAAACAATGAATGCTGTTTTTAAACCTTAATGCTATATTAAACCTTTTGTCCTTTATCCTTCAAAAAGTCACGATGAATGTGACAAATGCTTTGCGACGCGTCAATTGAAAGCTCGCAAAACCGAACGATTTACCAAGCCAGAACGCGACGCAATCGCATGTTCCAAATGGGATAAGAATTAACCTCGGTTGTTAATTTCTCTGCGCTTTTACCGTCACTTTTAGTGTGTCATTCGTCGTTGGCAATACTGGCCAAGAATTTGATTAATCATTTGTTCGATTCTCGCGTAACGCGGAATTACAATAATTCTCGGCTTTATTTCAATTCGAAAATGGAAACGCTTCCAAACAATTTAATTCAACGCGCAGAAATTTCGTCAATGTTCAATTTATCTTCTTATTTATTTAAACCATAACATTGTGGGCATTCCATGATTATGAAAAAAAAGAAACTTTTTCAAAGTACAAATTTTTTTTTTTTGTTGGGGTTATGGCTACAGATTAAGTTTCAAAGTACAAAGTGTAAATGAACTTTTTTGTTTTGTATTTACATCCATTCTCGTGTCCTTTGGATGTACACAAACAATATTCTTGTTTTTATTCCATTAATTCGACCTTCCAGATGCCTACAAACACTGCTTTTTTTTATGTTCCTAATTTTAAAAAGGTTTCGTTCTTCAACTTTACACTGAGAACAAAGATATATCACAAATTACTATTTTTTGTATCAATTTGAGGATATATTGGAAAAGTAATTACTTCTACTATTAATAATAGTAAAATTTAAAAGTCACGTGGTAAATATTAGTAGAAAAGTACTACAAATTGCTTTGATAATTATCATTTTTACTATTTGAGAGAGATATCCTCAAATGGATACAAATTGTTTTCAATTTTACTATTACTTTTTTCTCAGTGTATGGGAATTCGATACTTTAAATTTCGAAATATAATCTCACACTTTGAAGTCCATATCAGTCCATAAATCATGGATTAATGAATTGATAACACTTACAATACTATCAATAAAACTTACCAACACTATTGCACGTAACAATTATTTCATGAAATAATTGCTTCCAATTTTTGAATTAACATAGAAATGCAACGACTGAGTTGTTCGTTTACATTTACACCCCTTATTTGCGTGCAACAGTACCTGAACACCCACGTTTCACTTATCACCTGCTCTACTGATTACGAAATCAGCACATATGTTTTATGAAAATTTTCCACGCTAAAAACACCTTTTTTTCTCGCAGAAACGGTTCGATATCGCGTTAATAAAGCGCTTCATTTAAATTAGAATACATTTCCTAACGGTGATACGTGCGTTTTATATTCAATTTGGGGGGGGGGAGGGGAAAAAGAAAATTTCAAACTTGTTATAAATGGCATCACCGACCGTAGAACTGTATTATTAAACGACACGCGAAAAAAGTAGAAGAAAAAAGGCGGAAATATAGCCGCAAAATTGAAGTTGACTAATTGAGGGTCTGGACGCAATAATCGCTCGAATAGTTGTCAATCCAGTTCCCGAATTGTGGGATTTTGATGAAGAGTTAAATTAGTTCGGAATCATTTTTCAAAAAAAAAAAAGATCGGCACGCGCGGAGACGACTGTCAATTTATTTTAATTAATGCAATCGAATTGGTATGATAATGATGGGAAAATAAAAAGGAAAATCCTTCGCCTTTGAATGGCCTAATTGGACGACTTTTCTTTGACTCGGATCCGAGCAAAAAATTCGTTTATTGTTATTGTAATTGATGACGAAGTAATAATTATAATCTTGTCAAGCAGTCCCGACCGTAGAGTCGAGTAATTTGTTTTTTTTTTGTGCCGTCGAAATTGCCCGCAAAATTAACTGAACTTTTTTCCCATTGTACGTCACAAAAAAATTCAAAATTTGCGTCCTAAGAATGTCAGATGCGGATGTTAAGGAGTTAACAGAGTTCAAGAGAACGCGCGATAATTTATTCATTATGAAATTACTAATTTGAATATTAATAACAGATAGTAATGAGATTTTAGAGCCAAAAATTTTATCCCGGTTATAAAAGCATAGGGAAGATAGCTTTCATGAATCATTGTGATTTTTGAAGAGGACAAAAAAAGACCAAAAGACAATAGATTAACAATTTTTATATGTAATGTTAAACAGTTGTATATATTCATATGAAATCACTATAATACAACAAATAATTCAGAAAGTTCGCCGATGAATTCTTATGAAAGCTCACAACAATTCTGCCGCGAAACTTTAGGAAACTATAAGAAATGTTATCTTTAATTGAAGCCTATGTTCCACATACTGAAACTAGGAAAGTTTTAAGAATTTCAGGAAAATTAATTAATGATAGTCTATGGTTTAAATTTTAAGAAAAAATTATTTGAAATAATTACTATAATTTTAAATTAATATAATTTAATAAACTAGTAATAAACTTTATCTGATTCTTGACAATGAAAACATTTACCATCAGCAAATTAACATTTAGTTATACTGTAAAAAATGTCCCCTTATTTTAACCGGATTATTTTAATAATAAGTGGATTATCCACTTGATATTTTGATAAAAATAATTCCGGTTACTATAAGAATAATATTCTTATCATAAGAATAATATTATTATGATTAAAGGAAATGGTGTTAACGATATGATAAATAGTTTTAAATTAAGCATAGTTTCTTAAGAAAACTATCCTCTTATAACAAGCATATTATCTTTTTCGGTGTACTTCTTGAGTTGCTAATAAAAATTGTTTAAACTCATCAATCGTGGCATCTTAAATTGTTAAAATAAAAAGTCCGCATAAAAGAGTTACAGTTCCCTTAAAATTGCACTTAAATTCAAATTACAAAATAATTGTTTTAGTTTGTATTTATGATGAACATTTATTGCAAATCAATCTCGAGCGATGGTCGGAGCGGTCGTGGGTGAAAGCGCGCTCCCTATTTTCGATAAAACGTTTTTTTCTTCAACGTTACAAGTAACGAAAAGCGATAGCGCACTCTCAACGTAGGAATTTAATAGAGCGGGAGGCACGTATTTATGCGCGCAATTATTTAAACTTATTCCAATCGGCAATTGGCGATAAAAACACGAAATTGTATGTTTAGACAAGAATCGAACCCCGGGACAGGGAAATCAATTCAAATTCTTCCGCTCGTTAATGAAATTTCTCGCCGGAATTACAGGAAATGTGGGGTGGGGGGAGGGGAGGAGAGGGGGAACATTTTATTAAGTCGTGTTTCTAGGGACTATTACAGATAAGGAATGTCGAGTATTTCGCATTTCATAGTTCGTTTCCGAATATAGCACGCGTGTTTAGTGGTTATACGTGGCGGGGTCGAGGAATAGGGGTGGGGGGAGGGGGGAAGGGAGCCCGGATTGGTGCTGCAAAATACGTCATTTATCGCCACGCAAATAGAATACAAATGAGGCCTCGTTATCAAAGGACTGTCAAAATTATCGGCCGTCACTTGCCGGGGGGGGGGGGGTTTCCTTTTTATTTTTCCG
>JABFPN010007533.1:0-10198 GCA_022817305.1 Leptoteleia sp. ZL-2020
CGAAGTTGTTTTAGAGGAGCAATCAAATATGCCGCTGTATTTAGCGCAACTGCATTTTTATAGTTGACGCCAAAACCAACTATAATATAGAGTTGCGGTGGAAATAGTTCTGATGACTGCAGTTATATTTGTTACAACTGTATTTACAGTTATTACAACTAAATATGTCACAATTCTACAAAATTTAGTTCTGATAACTTTGTATATTTCTCTCAGTGCAACTGTGAAAAGTGTATCTTGGTAGGGTTGGCAGGGAAAACGTGCGGGGGTCTACGGTGGCATGCTTTTTGCTTGGCTTGGTAATTTCTCACGCGTCCCGATCGATGGGCGATGGGCGATCGGCAATGGGCGATCGGTTGCCCCGGCATACTAATGAAGCCCCTTCGGCGTCCCGCAAACTTGTCCTTTTCTTTCGCCAGTGGCTCGCGGACGCTCGGCCTCCTCGACAATAGCCGGGCGACGGCCAATTTTTCCTATTCCCGATTTGTCACGGCATTTCATCGCGGCCGCCGACGTGGCGCGCATCGACGTTACCGTAAAGGAAGTCATTAGAGAACAAAGCGCTGCTCTTTTGCCACAGATACGATCCTACCTCAAGACGCCGCCACCGCCGCCACCGCCGCCGTCGCGCTGACCTTTAACTGTAACCGCATGCCGCAACGCTCACCTGTAGGTTATTACATTAGAAAGGAATGCGCCTGCATGATTTTCAGCGGAACCCGTCGCAAGTGAAAATTTGCCGGCGCGAATCACGTCTGCACACACCCACACTCACACACACATACGCACGCGCGCGCACACACATACACACACACTTACACCGCGAGAGCTGCCTTTTAATCCTCCGCGGTACTTTTCTCTCCCGTTTCCCATTTTTATTTCGCACCGTTGGCCGGACACCTGGCGAGGCAATGTCCACGGTAATTGTGCATTCAAACGGTTTTGCAATATTGATTCGCGGACGCCGTAGAAAGTCGATTCGAGGCGGATTCGCGCTAATTTATTCCGGGCTTTGATCGCTCATCTGGTTGGTCCTTTTGGGAATCAATGTTTCGTCGATGTGGCTTCGCGAAAAAGACATTATATACTGTAACGCTCGCGGAGCAACTACAAACTTTTTCTTGTCATTTAGAAGCATTCTTTCTTCTGACAAGTATTGTTATTAATTAATATAAATATTTAAATAATTCGGCTGTAGGATATCATACAGTATAACAAATTTGTATGCAGGAAAAATTTATTAATAGTTGCTATTACACTGAGAAAAATATAACAGAAAAAATTACTGTTTTTAACGGTATTTGAACCACATGTCCGTCTTTTGATAAAAATTACCGTTTTTTAACAGGAAATTTTTCGGTTTTATCTATAAATATGACATTTAAAACTAGTGTATTTGCTTTTAAAGAACAGTAATTTTTATTAAAAGACGGACATGTGGCTCAAATACAGTTAAAAACAGTAATTTTTTCTGTTATATTTTTCTCAGTGTATGTTTTATAACTACTACTAGGGGGTATGTAAAAATTACTAGACCTTCCGATGTAGAGAGGATATTGCCTATGATATTTTGTATAGTAAAATTCTTTATTATTGGTATTGTAAATTTCACTGTTCTCATGAATGATTGATATGTGCCACATTTTTTTTTTCAATTTAATCAATCGATTAAACTGACTATGTTGGGTACTGTTGCGTTTTGTGGAACACATTGTGAAATTTTATTGTTTCATTGTTAGCGGTTATTTGATTGTTTTTGGGTAGTCACTCGAGGAATTTGAATTAACCAATATGGTGGGAAGCAGAAAGAATATCAGATTTCAGTGGGAGGATTATTAAAAGAGCATGACTGTTGTTTATAAAGTAATGTCTTGTATATACAAATAGGTAACTGTGCAAAGTGAATGTCCAATGAATGATCCAGTTATGGAAAACACATGTTTTGAATTGAATTTCAAACAAATTTGGAGAAATGTGTAGAAATAAATGGTTCATTTGGTCACGCCATTTCTATGCGGAACAATTCATTTTACGTGTTTGGAAATTTGGGTCGAACATTTACTCATATTGCGGTTGGTTAAATGACGATTAATAATATTTCATCCAATAACAAGGATTCTTGAAAATAATGAAATATTAACAATACCATAACATTTTTTCATTAATCATTTTTACTAATTTTGTCATAAAGTTAGTATTAGCGCTGATCACACGCGATAACATTTTTGTATAAAAATAAGCAATTTCGATTGAAACAATTGATTAAATAGTTTAAACAGGCGGATTTTCCCCCTCCCTCCCTCTCTTAATTAATGAATTAAGATAGTTGGCGATAAAAATGCAAACAATCTGAAGAAAAAGTTTATACGTTGCTATTATAGCTAAAAGCAAGTAAGAAATGAATCATGTCAAGTGGCGGCTGTCGGCGTAATGACGTGTTCATTCACCGGCTGGAATGTCTACACTGCTTTTAATCAACCACAATAAAGAGTAATAAATTTCGCGAAGATTCGAAAATGAAGGCAAGAGATAATGCCGAAGTTGGAAGCGTTGATCGAGGAGGAATGTTGCTCGCCTCGCGTCCGCCCGCGTCTTGCTAGCCGCGGAGGTCCGCGCGCATGCGCCGACCGGCCAACAACTCTCCCGCTCGGGGAATCGCCGCGCTCGCTAGTGAATGCACCGCGATTGGCGCGGCGTGGCGCGGCGTGGCGTGGCGTTCATTCAAAACGATCGCCACGTGCCCGAGGCTCTCAACCCGTTAACTACTGTTTTCATAACCCCGAGCCACCGGTTAACCGCCAAACTCTCACTGCGCATGGGACACTTTGACGCCACTTTTTTCCAAACTCAACAATACTCTTCACACACACAACTTACTAACTCTTAACAATTGCTCATCTAATCATTTCTGCCTTCAATTATATTTCACTTATTCTTACAACAAAATTATATTCCAATTATTGTTAAATTTTCCAATTGCCAATTCATTTTACTATACTAAATGTTTCTAAACATTTTAAAGTAATTTTATCTTCTATCGTTGACGCCCTTATAGGTTGCAAGTTCAATTCCCATTTAAAAGAATTTTCCTTTTTAAATCGAGTGTAATTAATAAGGAATCTTATTAAACTTGTGGGAAATTTTAAAAAATTTCGCTAGTACAACAGAAAGCTTATTGTATGGATATTTTTTATTCACTTAGAAGTGATCAATTAAATAGAAAATCAAGTCACGACTTGTACATGACTGTGCTTGAATTAATTTCTGGTACAAATGTAGCAAAGAATTCTTACACTGGTAATGTCAATGAATCTTTTCTTTTTCTTCTTCTTCTTCTTCTTCTTCTCCGTTGATTTTATTTATACGAAAATCTAAAAAGATTGTCGTTATATATTTATGAAAATTAATAAGGCTAATTAGGTTAATTTTATACCCAAATAAAAATAGTTTTTTTATTAAAGTAACCAATGGTCGGGTTAATTCAACTAGAATTGCAGTTATCACGAATTTTAACCAGCTTCTTTCTTTGCATAACGAAATCGATCTTTATAATAAACAAACAAGAATGAATGATTAAATTATAAACGGGTAAAATTTGCCATGAAAATGTTAAATATTAATTATTTTAATTCGACACAATTATATGCCTCGCGTAAAGTAAACTAAAGGAAGAAGTAATGACAAATCGACATTACATTTTCGTAATTAATTAGAAGGTGAAATATTTTGCAAAAAAAAAATGATACCATCAACCGAAATAGACGCTGGCATAAAAAGCTGAAACGACTCGCCATAACTCAGGCCAGAGTGGATGGATGTAATTAAATACGTAAAGTTCAGTTACTATAAAGTCCGCCAATTAATGATACTATATAATCATTTTTATGAACGCCGAGCGAATAATAAAATAATTTATTTACCTATAACAAAGGCGCACCACACGTTGCCTTCGCTCAAAATACTAATTATTTTCTAATTGATTCCAAATTGTGTATTCAAATTTTTACCATTTTCTGTAATTAAATAAACCCCCGCAATAAAATATTACCCGTGGTAATAATTATATTATCATTAGCATAATTGCTTTTCGTGGCGGAATGACCGTCCGTCCACAATTACCCAGGATTTATGTCCAATTTGATTAGAGAAAACGAAATAAATGTTTTGACAATTACTATAAAAGATAATCATTCAATCAAGAAATTCATGTTCAATTTATATTTACACTTTTTCTACTCCTTTTTCAAGTTAATTAATAGATGGGCATTTATTACAAATTTTAACTGCACGTTTCATTGCGACGTTTAACATTCACAATATGTTATTCACAATGCAGATAAATTATATATAAATTAGAAATAAAATAAATTACAAAAGAATAGTGTAGAATTATTGTGCGCGGACAAGTAAACGTTACTTTATCCTCGGTGCATCGCGGTCTTTCGTCCTGAATGAGATTTTTTCGTACGAATTAGTAGCTTGAAAAGGGGGGTGGGGGCGCGGGAGCGAAGCGTCAAAATAATTCGAGTGACAATCTCAAGTTGGAGTGGTAAAGAGCGATGAGCCGAAATGAGCGATCGGGCGACCAGGGCGAGTGAGCGCGACTCGACGATAACGATTCGAAAGCGGTTTACATCCCATTTAAGATGGTATCGGTTGTGCATTGGTGTGCGTGTCCCGCTCGCGTGGTCGCGCGCGCGCCCAGGGATAACACGCCGAATGTGGGTCGCTGACGTTGCGAACTGGACACGCGCGCACACACACACACCTATCGCACTTTACGCTTTATGCGCGCGACTCGCGCAGATAATGTCCCTCGCGGCATCGGATATAACCACGCCCTGCCCTGCCGGAGGATGCTTCCGATCGTTTTCCCGTTCGATGAATCGACTAAAAGCCGCTGACCTAATTATCGATCGGCCTTTTCGATTGTCATCGCGGCTTTACTGTTTGTGCTTCATTTTCTCGTCATTTTTCTAGACAGCTCGATGTGACTTTTGCGGGTAAAGGAGATGTACACTGAGAGAAATTTTCGGTTATCCTAACAATAAAAATAAAGTTGGTTTTAGAGTCAACTAAGTGCAGTTCACTTCATTCAATAAATATACAAAGTTGAGTCAACTATGAAACAGACTTGAGAAAATCAATTAATAATAAAATTTAAATAATAAGGCTATAAAACATAACTACAATTAAAATTTTTTTAACGCAAAACTTTTAAGATATAATTTTAGTAATGTGCACTGTTTTTTGATGCCAATTTTAGTGAAGTTTTTATTATATCAAGTTTATTTTATTGTTTTCGAAGTTGTTTTAGAGGAGCAATCAAATATGCCGCCGTATTTAGCGCAACTGCATTTTTATAGTTGACGCCAAAACCAACTATAATATAGAGTTGCGGTGGAAATAGTTCTGATGACTGCAGTTATATTTGTTACAACTGTATTTACAGTTATTACAACTAAATATGTCACAATTCTACAAATTTAGTTCTGATAACTTTGTATATTTCTCTCAGTGTACCAGCAAAAGGGGGAAAAAGAAGGTCCTATTTGTTATCGCGCAGCAAATATCGTTAGATACGATAAATAAGTATCAAATCGTTGATGAAACCTTTTTTTTAGCTGGTCGAATGAATGTTTCTTTTATATTTGTATATTAATATATACAAACCTGTGTGTATCCGTTGATGGGCTTTTAAATGCGAGCTTTTGGTGTAAACTTTTGTGCAGCCTGAAACAAATTAAATAATAATTAGTAAAACGTTTGGGGTCAATTCGTAAAAAGAGAAAGAAATGTAGGAATTTAAATGCTAATTTCAAATAAAATTAAACGCGAGAGGTAACAATTTCAAGCTATTATTTGCAATTAATTAAAATAGGAATTCCAAATTTTACTTTCAATTCCAAAGTTTTAACTTTAAAACATCTATAAATGTAAGCGATTATTTTATAATTAACAACTATAAAATTTAATTGCAAAAACATTTTTAGTTCAAATGCATTGCTCGGTCTTGGTCTTTCTGTATTTTATTCGCGAAAATAAAATAATCCCACCTATCGCATTCGAGTGCTTTAATTTATTTTCCTTAATTTAATTTTTTATTGATTATTTTATTTTTTAACTTTAATACCGTATAACTAATAAATGGTTTACCGTTAACCACAGTATGTAAGTTTAGTGAAACTATGAATTATATTTCTTTCTTTTTTTCTTCTCGGTGAAAATTACAAAAGCCGTAATTGTTTGTGTAGTAATTAAAATAAAATATTTTAGCATCATAAAAGACATGTATGCTATGTGAAAATCACAGACGAATTATCTTAAATATGTAATCAATCGATATAAATTTAATTTTATATTTAGCTTTTTTTCTTCTTTTTTTTTTCGTTTTTTAGGTCACGTCAGTAAGAATACGTCCAAGAAAGTCAAAAATGCTATAATACCGTAATTTCATCGCATTCCTTAAAATACTTCTCACACATCTGAAATTTCATTAACTTTATCCTATGCACATTCATAGAGTCTGATGACCTCAATCACCAATCAAAGATCTATAACGAATTTACATGCATACATTATATTATCGAAAATATTATTTAAAGCGGAATAAAATTGAAGTTGGTAATTACAAATAAGTGAAAATGATATGCATGACAATATATGTAAATAAGTATCTTATCATCTAGCCTAATTAGTAACCGATTTCAACACGTCATATCTCCTCTATTATACTCTCGATCTTGAAAGTTAACCGTTTATCTCTAAAGATCTCTCCTTATCGAAAGCATATATAATTATCTTTATCTCAGTTTTTGTAACTCTTTTTATATTAGCATACAAAATAAATTAAACACACTCGGCAAAAATGCTGCTTGCTTATTAGACCAAAGAGTTTGATTTATTATATTAGAATATAAATACGAACTCCTTTATTGAATTAACTGAATGTTCAAATTTCATACATTTCAATTTCATGCTTACTTTCCATTTATATTTAATTGCAGTGTGAGTTGTAAGAAGGAAAAGAAATTAAATTAATTGACAAATTGAAAAATTGTGGACAGAAAATTCTACCTGCACTTTGATCAATTCGTTATTTTTCTTCCATCAATGTCTTGCGAATATTTATTTGGTAAATTTGGAAAACGAATAACTTATATAATAAATGAATTTTAAAAAATAAAGCTTAAATTTCCAAGCTAATATTTTCATAATTTATTCACAATTCTAATCCTAATAAGAGAAGTAAAAGATATTATTATAATCGGAAAAAAAAGAACCACTAAATAGTTACACACACACAGAGAGAGACAAGGGATGTGTTTGGCTGGACGAAATTAGCCGTCGTCGAGGCCGAGCACATTATTTCGTCTCACCTATAAAATCACAGTGGTGAACTCGTCGCTTCTCCAGCTCCGGATTGTTTCTCCTATTAAACTTGGTGATCGTGGACGACTGTATCCTGTGGGAGGAATTCAAAATGGGTGGTTGCGGGTACGGCGGAGGCGGCGTCCTCCTCGGCGGTCCCCCCAACGGCGAGCCGGGGTCCGATATCGGCGGGGTCAGGGGGGACACGTACATTAGCCTCGACATCGAGTTGTACAAGGGCGAGGTGGCGCTGGCGTTGGCCTGCTGGTGGTTCGGCGGCGCGGGGGGCGGGGGCGGCGCCGGTTGCCGGTTCGTCGGCGGTTCGTTGTTGTTGTTGCTACTGCTGTTGTTGTTGTTGTTGTTGTTGCTGTTGTTATTATTGGCGTTGGCATTGTTGGTACCGTTGCCATTATTATTATTATTATTATTATTATTAGGGGGGAATATCTTGAAGGCGTTGGGTCTTTGGTGGACGATCGGTTGGTGGCCGGGGGCGGCGGAGGTGGCGTGGCTCCTGTTGGGGAAGGACGTGGCCGGGCCCTCGAGCAGGTGGAGGGTCGGCTGGGCTTCCGTTTTGATTTCCACCGGCGACAGCACCGGCGACAGCACCGGCGACGTCACGTCCTCCGCCTCGAGCTTCACGTGGGACTGCGTGGCCAGCATGTTGGCGTTCTCCGGGTCGAGCTTCTGGATGCTCGACGTGATGTCCTCCCACAGGGGCGGCCTGAAGAACGAGTCGTCGTCGTTGTTGTTCTCCGGGGGATGAGTCCGCGCGGCAACGAAGCTCGCCTGCGGCCTGCACGTCGCGTTACCCACTTCAAAGAAGTCCTCCATGTGCACCGACGAGTCGCAGCCGTCCTTCTCCTCGTCCTCCAGCTTTGGCTCCTGGAAACTGTCGTGCCTGCATATCAGGGTCTCCAAATCCGACGTCTGGAAAAGAAACATTCCCCATGTTGATAGGCAATCTTTTTTTACCAAAAGCTTTTGCAATCAAAATAACAACCGGTTATATTAAATTAATGTGATTTAAGTAATTGCAACTGTGCTGCAATTTATGTTATAAATTCAAATTCAAATTCATCTTAATTTAATAAAGAATGTTTGCGAGGGGGGGGGGGGGAACACAGGAGCTCACCTGCAAGGTGTCATCTTCGAGCTCTCTGTCCATAATAATGATCTATTTTTTTGCAATTCCCAACTTATCTGAATTACCCTGTAGGTAAGAACTGAACCAACCCCGAGCCCGAGAGTCTTTCATAAATCCCAATTACATCTCAACATTCTATAAAGTTTCGCAAAACGTGTGCCAATAATAGCAGTGGCAGAAATGCATTCCATTTAATTTAACCGCAGCCGAGATATGTCGCGCGGTTGCATTGCCCCACCAATTACAGGTATAAATGGCCAACATCCGGTCTTCGAATGGGCATAAATATTTCCCATACAATCGGCCAGCATCTTCAATAAAATCCGATCTAATCAAAGCGTCTGCCGTCCAGCATTACCATGCCCAACCCGAGACGTGGCAACGTCGCGTGCATTTAATTTATCGCCAAAAACGGCACCTTGCAGTGTCGCGTCGTTTATGGTAATACAACTCTCGTCCTTACAACTTACTTTGCGCAGGTAAATATCGTCTCATTTAAATACAATTACAAGAAAAAAAGTATTATCCTCTTTCTCTCTGTCTCCCCCTCTCCCTCTCTCTCTCTGTCTCTCTACCTCCCCTCTATCGATTTAAATACAATTACGGCGAAAAAATGACGAGGAACTTATCCCGCCGAGCTCGCTTGACATCTGGGCGACTGTGATTCTCCCGCGACCCCCTCCCCCTGTCCCTCCAATCCCCCAACCACCGCGACGTCAATGGTTTTAATTAGAACCAGTTTATCTTGCGATGAGTAATCGCTACTCGAGTTGACCGCGCACTCGCGGTCACGTTAACCTTTCAATCAATCAACCCCGTATCGGCCGCCGCAGTCAATCAAGCCTGGCAAACTCGGAATCGTAGCCGAAGCTTCGGCACTGCTCGCCATTTCTGCTCGAGAATCCGAGACCTTTTAATGAATTCCGAATCCTTCTGTTGGCGATGTACGCGAACAAGCGTGTACCTCTGCCGTAACCCGACGTATGCCAGAGAGTACCTTCGTTACTAATGCCTCACCCCCCCCCCCCCTAATGACTGCTATTTCATCTTCGAGGGAACTAGCTGGCTAACGGGCGAAACAAGTCGGAGTAACAGCCGATGGGACTCTTTACTTGGAGCAATGTCTCGTTAGCTTTCCGCCTCTTTCCACGCGTTTCCCTTATTACAAATTGGAAACTTTACAACGCTAATTGTCGGGTTTGGAGGAGGAATGACAATTTGGTCGTTCGGTTTCAATAGATGCGTGGATAACTTTTTTTTCTTCCAGTTAGTTGTAGTCATTAATACAATTGTTGGCCCAGTCCTCACCAGTGGACTGAGGCACGGTACAAATGCCAACTTTTGGCAATTTATATAGTTTAACTTGTACCGTTCCAGCACTCACAATTAACAGTTGGCAATATATCCAATGATGGATAGTAATTTTGCGCTGATGTATTTTTTACCATATTTGTTGAATTTTGTTCCAAATATAATGCTTCACAATGTTCATGTTGTACCATTTATATCTACACGGATAGGTCAGTTATCAAGGGTTACTGATACTGCGCGAGTACACTGAGAAAAATAAAATAATAAGAGTTACTATACTTTCTGGCATTCTGAGACTCTATGCTCCAATGTTAAGAACTCTGCCAGACAGTCTGGTAAATGGTGTCACTTTTTCAAGTATCAATTATC
>JABFPN010007534.1:0-10198 GCA_022817305.1 Leptoteleia sp. ZL-2020
TTACATTCGCATTATTAACAGGAGCACCACGCTGACACATTCGCCCTCTTGAGGAAAAATTTTGTACTCGGACAAAATTTAGTCAATCAAATGTGCCTCGTTGAAACACCTATAGTCTTACACCGTGATACTGACATATGGCGTTTTTGGCATGAAAGTAGATGCCGGACCAATCACAAGGTGAAGTTAACTTCAAAACATCATATGCTGATTTAGCATCAGATAACCGTTCAATTAACATTTTAAAGTCTGCATTTAGAAAAAATTTAATTTAGCATGGAAATTTTTTCCCGTGTGGTATCGTCAAACGACCGATCGCGCAAACGGAAACGACAGGGCCCCGCAATTAAAAATTGAAACAAAAATGCTCGATCGAGGAAACGGGCGGTTTGCTTGCAAAAATGATTTTATTTTCTATTGATTTATCGGCCGGTATCGCGATCCGAAAAATGATCGCGAATAATAAACGAGGCCTCTCACTTTCCAGCTAAGGCACATTTTTGCCGCGCGATTCGACTTTATTTTCAGCGCGGCAAGAATTCTTGCGTTCACGTCCTCCAGCGATAATGGTTGAGCGTCGAAAAATTGCGCGCACCTCAAACTGGTTTGCCCGTTTGCAGCGCCACTGGAAAGGGTGTCCCTACGTGCACAATTTTCAACGACGCGCCTATAATTAACAGTTTTCATTCATATTTCATGCCCGACAGACAAATGAAACACTGTTCAATCGCGATACGTAATCATATTGCGCGTTACAAGCATTTTTTTTTTTTGTTTTTGCTTGTCGTTTATTGCCGATAAAATTGGTACTTTACGAACGCTAGATTTATTTATTAATCACTATTCGGCATTTAAATAAATTAATATTTCGTTAAATAGACAGGAGAAAATAAGGCGGGGAACAAACTTTGCGCTTTAGTATAATGGTAATAATAAATTTTTGTTTAAGGGGTATAACGTTGTATCATTTTCATAGGGATATTTTTTATTATCACGACGCGTTGAATAATTGAATAACAAATAGAAAACGTTTACGAGGAAAATTTTTATACGCTTAAAATATAAATCGCTTGTTTTATTAAATTTTTCTGTTATATAACATTTTATAGAATTCTCATAAGGAATCGAACGTGCAAAATTGTTTGGATTTAGATTAATATTATTTAGGGGCGAAATGAATATTTAGTATGATAATATATAAAAGTCGACTGGCTACAAAACTCAATTAATTATTAATCAGAAATTGCACTGCTTATTGCGATTGCAATTTTCCGTTGCTATGACTTATCACAAAATCAATTGTTTTAACTCCGATTGATTATAAATTGAAATTTTCTGATCACATATATTAAACAAATTGACATATTCGATTATATTGTACAGAATTTTTTTAATTTATTTTTTTCTTTTCATTTTGTTTTGCACTGGTAAAATATTGTAAAAATCGATCGAATCATTAAAATATTTCAACAGTGTTAATAGAAGATTTTCAACTCTCAAAAATTATTAAAATTATTTATATGATTAGAATTAACTTATTTAAAATTAACGAATCTATCAAATGAAACGGTTACGTAACTGAATGAATGACAGGGTGGCCATGATAAAGCTTAAGTACAAAACAAAATTTCATTCTCGGTAGATGAATATATATATATATATATAGAAAATTATCAAGGTCCCTAAATACGTATTAAATTTGTTCATATGCGCTTCATTGCTAACGTTATTAATATAATATTATATTCCGCAGTCATTGATTATTTAACAGTATAATTAAATTAATTATTAACAAATATTAAGCCTCACTCTGTACCGAAGCAAAATATAAACGTTACCGAGATTACGTGACTCTAATTACAAAAATATCTCGAGGACCTTATTTTAGGCACGTGACGACACAAAATTTACTAATGTTCAGCAATTGAGTGTACTAAAATAAAGAATTAAATACTCGAACGAAAGATGCGCAACTGTTCAATCGTCTTGGAATTTTGTTCTCGTACATCATTGCAAAGTCAACTACGATTGCCCCTCGTAAATTATCCTGATCGAACAATGTAACAACTTCGATGCTATCAATTGCAGCGAATTCAACATACAAATAAAACTCGCGAATTATAGAACAGTGTCGCAATTTTGTTTTCATCACAATGGAGAGGTATCTTCAAGATTTTGATTACAATTCATAATGGACAACGTAAAGCGCCATTCCACTGTAAATCCGTTTCATTAAATTCACACCGAGTCTGCATTAATGAATGCTCATTGCACCGAGATTGATTAATGCTGATCGGCATGCATTTTCTGTTGCACTGTATGATGATGGAAAATTTTTGTTTGTTCGTCGCAGGCAGAATCATAGTGAAATTGAAAAGCGAAGGAGGGACAAAATGAACACGTACATCACGGAATTATCGTCGATGGTGCCGATGTGTCACGCGATGTCACGCAAACTCGACAAGTTAACCGTACTGAGGATGGCGGTACAACATTTAAAAACGATCCTCGGCGCGGTCACTTCGTACACCGAGGGTTACTATAAACCAGCGTTTCTTAGCGATCAAGAACTGAAGACACTGATACTCCAAGTAAGTTTCCTTACTCGTCACCACGTTATTTCTATTCGACCTCCTCTACACCGAGAGAGAAACATACGCGGAAAAAAAGTATTCGCTTTGGTAGGTAAATGAGTTTATCTAGCAATTTTTAACTAATTTAGTAAGAATTTATTCTATTTGGGGAAGGAGCTAGACATTAAATCGACTAAAATGAATATTTAAACGTTACATAAACTGTATGGCTGATTCAACCATACACTTATCCTATAGGGACTCGACATAACCTCAATATGTCAAGGAAAACTACTTGGATTTCACTGTGTTTTGGATTAGATAAATTTGTATGGCTGAATCAGCCATACAGTGTATGTCAATTGAATCAACTAACTAGTTTAGTTTTCATAAATCCGACTCACATAAATTTGATTGGCTACGATAATTATAACTTCTACTTATCCCAATAATGGCCAAACAATATATCTAACTTAAATAGAAATTTAGTAGTGCACTTCATATTTTTTTCAGTGTACCAATATTTAATAAAAAGTTTACTAGTTTGGCATTATACTAGCAAAATACGTTAATATGGTATTAAAAATTGTAATTCTATGTTGTTTTGTACAATTTAACATTCTGTTTATGAAATTTTAATAGTTAACAATATTTCGTTGTTAACCGTTAAATAATATTTCGTTCTTGGCATAAGTACATATTAACTTCACTAAAGCAGCTATTATTATTACACCTACTGTTTATTAAATCTAATGCAAACATTTTTTATGAGTTAAGAATTTATATTTCACACCTAAGTATTCGTAACTGATTTGTTACAAGATAGTTCTGTATAAAGACAAGATTTTTAATTTAATAAAATTGTTTACTTAATTCATATGTAAATGACTGTTAACGCATGGAATTAGAGTTTATGTCAAGAATTGTAATGTATACTGTCTAACAAAATCAGATAATGCTCAAATATGCAATAATAAAAGTTACAATAAAAGAAATTGTTCTAGATACTAGTATAATGATAAATATAAAATTAAAATATTCGGAATTTAGTATTCGCAGTAAGATGTCGCAACAATCGGTTATATTACTACGTTGATTTATTTTCATTTCTTTTATTATATGTACTTTATTTTTATCAACATTTGTAAATGTTCAAATATATTTCCAAAAACAGTAACTTGATACTAAATAATAATACATTTACTAATAAATTTAGTTTGTTTAATGACTATATTTTTAAAGTTATCATTAGAACACGATTAATTTGACCAGAACGTCATAAAGTCCTGAACAAAATTAGTCTAAGTATATAGAATTATTTTCCTCTCACTATTTCCCGGTACCACAGAAAGAGGAAACGTGGTAAAGAAAATCCCTAACAAATGAAAACTCTAATCAAGATTTGATTATATCCACCTAAATCTTCCACTGGAACAATTTGTCTGCTCGAATTACACACGGTTGTATATAATTTTCAAAACTATTTCCCTCGAGTGATAAATTTGTTCGAAAAAAGAACCCGTCGATAAAATAGCTGCACAAAATACATCTTACATCACTTAATTTATTTCATAAAGACGACTTTTATTTGTTAACTTACATTATCCATAGGATACAATGTTACATAAAATGAATCCTTTATCTGTACGAAAAAGAAATTGCGTATTGCATCACGCTCAATTAACAACGATTAGAAAGTTATCAGCGTGAGTTAATAGTTGCAATTCCACAGGAGTAAGAGTAGATATATCAAAACATTCGCCCGTATTATCTTATTCCTTCAAGCAAAGGTGACTGAATTGACTGACTCAAGATTTCTCAAGGTTCTGTTCATTTCATTTTATTGTACTTTATCAATTGTTATTTTACTCTATTCCATTTGATTTCATAAAGATATCATTTTTTTTTTTCTACTCCCAAGCAACAGCGTTGTAAAAAACAATTAATCTTATCCAATCAAGCTTCAAACTAGCCGAAGCTGGACAGCAATTGATAAGCAATTAATTTCCCATCGACATGTTTAAAAATTTTTCACTTCTAACGTGATTTATTTAATAAGGGCTGGGTGGCACGCATTAGTCGATTCCAAAGCGCGTTGAATGCGCAAGCAACAAATCATAGTTAAACCTTAGGAGTATCAACGTAAATTGATCGTAACCATTGAATAAGAACAGGAAAGCCGAACGGTGAGCTAGATGCAAATAAATGATAATATGGCCATTATGTAAAGGGGTGATACGGCACAGTATCCTTAATCGCCGATATGCAATGACTTATCCCAATCACCTTGTGTGCGTTCAGCTGTCTGAGGTAACCCTTATCTTGGATCGGGCTTTCGTTTGCATTCTCTCTTTGTATCTCCCGCGCAAAAGAGAATTGCATGCCGAATGACCACACCCGACATGCCACGCCGGCCCGACACCGTCACAATTTCAGGATACTATTATATTGCCGCATTAATTTCGCCGGCGCACGAAGCACGCTGATATAACGTCACACGCGAGCCAGATAACGGCCGCTCTCTTTATGGCCCTTTGAACTCCACGTCGACGACTTCGGCCGCTTTCGCGGAAGCCGTCCAGTCGTCGGCAAATTCGTCATTCCATTTCATATATTTGCTCGCATTTAGCTATTTTTAGCAAGACGATTTCCTTCGACAAACTCACTGTGGATACACGCAGAAAATGATTGGGTAAATATTCCCATAATTTTTACCCTCACTTAAGCGTTATAAGAATGAATGAATCTTTCTGGATATTTCAAATACTCCTTCAATAACTAAGTCACCGAAGATACTCTCTTTTTCTTCTCTTTATCAGAGCATTATCTTCTAATAAGACACTTTGACTCGACCCAAACACCTGCTTTTCTAATGATACGATACTTTACCCTCACTTAAGAGATATAACACTGAGAGAAAAAATAGTCGTGGTAACTAGCAAAGTTAGTCAATTTGCGATCCAACTGTTCTTTAAAGTTGTGATGACTAGTTTTCCGGTATTTGCAACTAGTTTTTACGGTTAATACAACTATTTTCTAATGAACTGTTTTTGTTAGTTGCAGCAACTATCATGTTTTCTCTCAGTGAAGAATTAGTGAATCTTTCTGGATATTTAAAATACTCCTTCAATAACTAAGTCACCGAAGATACTCTCTTTTTCTTCTGCTTATCAGAGCATTATCTTCTAATAAGACACTTTGATTCTACCCAAACACCTGATTTTCTAATGATACGATACTCTACTAAATGTCTGGAAAGAATATGTACAGAATATACTTTCTTAAAGTTCGACCTGTAAATAAAGAAAAGCAAAAGGAAGTACGGAAACATTGGCTCGTGTATGATACAATACGAAACCGTATTCAATCGCGTATGATTTGCACGAAATATTAACGCTGCGCGATTGACTCATGTGATGCAACGACACGTAACAAAAAGAACGCCGGAAAAAACGATTTTGAAACAGGAAAAAAAAATAATTCCCCCTTTTTTTACGCCCTCTTTCAGGCGGCTGAAGGTTTCGTCTTTGTCGTTGGATGCGATCGAGGGAGAATTCTCTACGTGTCGAAGTCGGTGTCGCAAACCTTAAATTATTCTCAGGTAAGAGTCTCATAAGACATTTTGTTTTGAAATTCATATTTCGTCTTACGCGTTTGTAAAAGCAACATTTCGCGTGATAAAAAGTTGATTTGAGAATTGTAATGCCACACCTGTGTACGTGTGTGTGTCTTATTATATCTATTTTGCGCCGGACAAAAGTGACGAGATAAAAAAAAAAAGAAACACTGCAGCTCGAGATCAAGGCCTGCCTTTCCCCTCTCACAAAGCGCGACTGAATTGCGACCCTCGTCGTGATTTTTAGTAGCCTATTATATTATTCTTGTTTCGTGCGAAAAGGAGGTGATTAGTCGCAAAAAAATGACCCGGTAAAACAAGCGAACACAGTCGATATAATTAATCGGCAATTTCACGTATCGCAATTCAAACTCCGGAATAATGAAGCATTTTATTTCAAGCAAAATAACTTGAGTTATTCCATTAAAACAAATTAATGAGAGTGATATTAATGTCAGTTAATAATGTGTATTTATTTTACTGGAATTGTAATTTTGTACCTAGTGTAGATGTAATTGTGCATTATAATTATAATGCAGAAAATAATAGCAGCAATAAAATAGCATTATATTGCGACAATGAGTTACACATGAGTTACAATAAAATAAAAATAATTTTCATCGTTCATTGACAGAAGAATTACCGCTAATACAAATGCATAATAATAAAAAAAAATTTAAATGGATTCGATATAATTATTAATATTAAGGATATTAATATTCTTCTCATTAAAATAATAGGAAATTTTGAAAATAGAAACAACTCGATAAGCTTCTTTTGCTATAAACTATAGTAATTTGTGTTGATATTGAAGACGCCGGTAAAAATTAATACAATTTTCAACAAATTTAACAAATTTAAAACAAGTTTATGACAATTTGAATGCAATGAAATAAAACATGCGTATTATTATTAAAGCTATATATTATTTGAAGAAATTTATTTTTTATATGCAATAAATGATTTCTTATTTAATACCTAATCTTCTCAAGGCAGAAAATATACGATAATATTTGTGCCGATAAATAAGCAATGACGAAATTATTCTTAATTTGTAAATAAAATCAATTATTGATTTAATTCACTTAGCATAAGTATATTACTTTTTTTAGTTGGACGTGTTATTTGTAAATTAAGATAAAACACTTAAGATTATAGTACTTGAATTTCACGTAATACATTCAGATTATAATTACAACTGGAACTAATTACAATAATCACTACTTATACAGATTTTTTTTTCCTAATTGCCTTATATCATACTTTTTGAAACATGTTATGCAACGAATTTAATTATACTTTGATTATTTACAGGGAGACCTATTGGGCCAAAGTTGGTTTGACATATTACATCCAAAAGACGTTGCCAAAGTCAAAGAACAACTTTCGTCCTCGGATCTCAGCCCAAGAGAACGTTTAATTGATGCCAAAAGTAGGTATTGCTTTCTTTATTTTACCCTTAAATAGAATACTACTGGACGTGTACTTTCATTGTAAATTTAATTTAAAATTATTCATTTACGATACCATGAAAATGTTTAGTATTCGTGTAATTTTCTGAAAAGACGTAGATTTCATTAATATCAATTAGATCATAACTTCCTTCGTGTGAATAATAACCATAAACAGGCCTCTGTAAAATGCAAACATGCAAATCAAGCGTGAAAAAAACGCGCATCAAAAGTACATAATTTGCAATAAATTTCAATAAACTAGTTAAAAAAAAAGGGATAACTCAGCAGAGTCAACAGCACAAGTGCGATTATTGTTTTTCAATTAGCATAATCATGAAAATGCACAAGTCATAAATCCGCGGAAAGTTGAACGAGGAAAGAGCCTGTTCTAAAATCATCAACTAGCAGATCATCGTTGTGTCACGTTTCTCGCGTTAGCCATACTATTACGCAATGCGAACTAGTACACAATGAAAGTGTCACCTTTTCCTCGTTTTTAATATCAATATAAAATCTTATATCAATGTGATAAAGTCGAAAAACAATCACGAAATTTTCGCGAAGACAAAGAATATTCAACTAAATTCTTTACACATAAAGAAATAAGAATTGATTTACTTTAATTATAAACAGATCCTCTCTAAGAGTGCACATATTGTTGCAATAATTGCGCAAATATTGAATGCAATTTACCAGTTTCTCGGCATTTTTGTCAAAGTTCAATTAGAAGCTTGTGATTAGCGCACCTGTTGATCTTTCAAGAATTAATGTTCGTAGCTGATAATTTTATAATTACACAATTGCATAACAGCATTTATGATGAACATAATTGCATAATTGATTTTATATGAACTACGTTCATAACGTAATAACATGCGCTGTAGAATTAAAAAAAAAGTTTTTGCATTGTTTACTTTTCTTGTTTTTTTTTTTTCGCGCGTAAATAAAGCTGCTTCAAAATCCTGAAGTAAGTAAGAAATGATAAGAGTGTCAAGTCGGTTACAACATTGATAAATAGTATACAATTATGCGAGATGTCAAATTGCAATCTGAGAGATAAAGAGAGTATTATTTTGATTAGATCAGAAGTTAAAATACCAAGAAATTTGTTGTTATAATTCAACAAAAATATTAATGAACTGTAATTCACTTATGCTATGTAAATTATTTGATATGAAGAGTCGATTCCATTTTAAAATATTAATATATTTTAAAGCAATGCTTCCGGTTAAGACGGACGTTCCTCACGATGTATCTCGACTTTGTTCTGGATCCAGAAGATCCTTCTTTTGCAGGATGAAACGGAAAGTGAATGGAGTACGTTGTGGGGATTCTCAAATTAAAGAGGAAACCGATACCAGAAGAAAGAAGCAACAAAATTTAGGTACAGTAAATGAAATAAACTATCAATTCGACATGTTAGAAAAATTATGGTTGCCTCGGTTGATTGATTTAAACATTAAAATTTTTTTCCTATACGCTCGAAAAACTGAGTAAATTCCTATAGATGGTCAAACTGAAAAAAGAATCAGTATAAAAAAGATCAGCCGCGTGTAAAGTGACAGCTTTATTATTGAAATTCCATTATTTCTGATAGTCTGTCAGGTCAATTCGTTTTGGCGTGTGTTGATCCGAATCTGCAACACGGATCGGCGAAGATGAAAAATGCGAATCGTGAGAGGTGAAAGGTTTCGTCCAAGTGTTCATACTAGGGAACTTTCACGCGCAGATGCATACGCGAACAATTCGTTTCCATGCATAACTTACTTTCTATACGTGCGAATAAAAGCATCTCGTTTGTGCCATTGGTTTTTGCGTGCGATGATCAAATAGATATATAACTCAAACAGAATTCTAGAAATAACGCGTGTTCGGTAGCTTTTTTTTTAAAAGCGTCGAAAAAAAATGTAGATACGATTATATATCGGTAATCAATGTTAAATTGACATTGTATTATAATTAATGGCGAGTGTTGATTTCAATAACATGCAGACTGGAAATATTGCGTAATACAATGTACTGGCTATTTGAAATCATGGGCCCCGGCGAAAACTGGGTTAGAGGAACAGGAAGGCGAGGCTGATGGAGAAGCCTGTAACTTATCCTGTCTAGTCGCAGTAGGCAGACTGCAACCACCTATGCCAACGCCATCCACAATCTCAGGAAAACCACGATTAAGAAGTATAGAATTCGTATCGAGACATGCGATGGATGGAAAATTTTTATTTGTTGATCAAAGGTATAATAGTGAAAATTTTACGAATCCACAATCTAATGTAATACTACACACTATCTTGGAATTCGAGTCTGTCTTATATATTTTCGATATATTATATTTTTCAAAATATCAGTAATCAATTATATCAATGAGTTGACATGTTTTATAATATCTATCTTGACAGAATCGATGTATTGATTTATCGATATCTACACTGAGAAAAATGAAATAGTATATTTATCAATAAATTCTGGGGTATTGAACCTATATGTACTCTGTAGGTGTAACTGTAATAATTTATGGAAAAACTAAGTATATGTAATGCATACAGTTCTAT
>JABFPN010007535.1:0-10198 GCA_022817305.1 Leptoteleia sp. ZL-2020
CTAGTTCCATGCTGAATTTCTACTTGGGTAGACTCAAAAGATATTTTATTTGTATTAATAAAATAAGCTATGTCAAATTATAAATAAGCTTGATCGTATTTGACTCAGAAAATGAGTTGATTCAACTCGATTTTACTTGATTCAACATAGCATTTTTTACAGTGTATATGAACGGTTCGATGATTATTTTCAATACGAGTTCTACTCCAGTATCGATTTTGTCCGAGTTATAAATTAAGCTCCTTCTTATTTCTTTTGAAAAGACGAATAACGCGCATACATATGTAAACACGCTCGCATAAATATAAATATAAAAGACACGGGCCGGAATGAATTGTATGTCCCTCTCTCTCTCGTCGTGAAACGGCGAGTCTTTCTTTGCGCCCCGGTCGAGTTAGTTCTCGCAGTGGCAGTTTACGATGTCAATCGTCATTCATTCGAGTGGCCCGCCGCTTTTTTTCGTTTCAACCTACGCCGGCAGCCGAGGGCTCCTTTCGTGCCGATTTTTCGTCCTGCCATCATTATCGTTAAATCACCGCTGTCCCATGCGTCTTCTCGGTAATCGTGCGATCGCGATCCGCGATAGTCGGCCGTGCGCCGCTGCGCCGGATCCACGGCGAATTTGCTCGCAATCGATACACTTGTCCCTGCGCGAGCGAAACGAAACGCCGCGCGCACCATCAAAATAAAACGGGCCGTCATCTAATTCACGCTTTTGACTCTTCAAACATTGCCAGTCCACGCGCCACTTTTTCATTTTCAACTATCACGACATACGTGATAGATATAATTGATTGGTTGACGTCTTTTTTCTTCTTCTTTTTTTTATACCCTGTGACATTTTTGGGCACTTTTTGGTAATTTTACAAGCTTTTTTTTTCAACTTTTGGGTGCAAGTGAAAAGTTAAATTGTTTTTTTTTTTGTTTGTTTTTTTCCGTACCGTTATCGTTATCATAATATTTGTATACTTATGTTGTTAGAATGAGAAAAAGTAAAGTAGTGTGCGTGATTTGTGTTAAGATATGATACATGCGGAAAATGAAATTGTTAATTTTACCATAATTAATGTGAGTTGAACTTTAGAAGACAATTTACGAACATTCTTATGGTAGATTTATTTATTTTTTAATATTTATTTCATACTTTATGTTAAGCATGTTCATAAATTGTCTTCTGGGTTTTTCTGCGTGTACAGAATAATATTACTGTTTTAAACAATGTTTTAGGTATGTGTCAATTTTTCAATAAAAATTATTGTTTTATATAATGAATGTTTTGTGCTTTAAGTACACGGGAAAAAATAAAGGCATAGATGTTGTCAGACAATGTTGACGATACCATGTTGATCCAACATTGCGAGCTTGTAAAGCTTATGTTGTGAACAAATGTAAACGGTATAATTAGTATTTGAAATAATACGTGCAGTGTTTCGAGCCTTTCATTGCGTGCGCTTGCGCAAAGTTTTTGTGAAACATCGTAGAAAATAAATTAATTGAATTTGGCATGGCCGAATTAATAAGTCGCTTTAAAGGTAAAGTTAATTCATTTATTAAAGAGGTTTGTTTATTTTATTGTACCAATATATAGTAGATTGCACTTTCTAGACTCTAACCTAAAAAATGAAAATGCATCTACTACTTATTAACACATAATAGCAGTTATTTAAAAAGAATTTCAATCTTAAGGTTTTTTTAAAACTTTATTTCTTCTATTTTCTCCTGTTAAATTTGAAATTAATATTCAGATTGATACTATGCGTCATATACTTTCAATGTTGGCAGAACTACATCATAACCTATTGTTAAACTAATACCATTTTTCGATAAATTTTATGCCGTTTTTTTCCCCGTGTATAAACATAGCACCTGTAGTATTTACTTTTAAAAACAGTAATATTTAATCGATGATTGAGAACAAAGTTAAAAACAGTAATATTTTTATTCATTTTTAAACATTTTATAATAATCTCGGGATATGTATGATTTTCACTATAAAAAATACTTGATACCTCTGAGATTAAGATAGTCTTAAAATATTAAGACTTAAGTAAAGTAATAAAATGTAACTGAATAATGAAACATTTTATAAAATTAAAAATAAAAACTTAAAGTTTAATACTAAAAAAAAGTGTTGAACTTTGTAAATAATTAATCGCAAATTCCCACTATTGCGATAGAAAAAAGTCGATGAGCAAATTTGGACGAATTTTAGCGGTTAAATTGTAACGAAAGGTATCTCTCGGTGCGAATGTTGCGCCGGGATTGGTCGTCACGTGTTGCGCGCGGCGTAGTACTCGGCGTTAATCGTGAAAAATCAAAAAAGCCGCGGAGAGAAAGCTGCCGGTGTTGGCGCGCGGCTCGGCACAGGTGCTTTGGCCCTAGTTCGAGCGCGCACTTCAGCCAGCGACCAGAGAGAGACCGCGGTTAATGAATATAACATGTCCGCGCGATCGGGAGCGCGCTATTACGTACGCGCATATTTACTACGCTTCCCTCCCCACTCCCACCCCCCGGCCGTCGTCGTTACCACGTAAGAACGAGTACGCAAATGAACTCCCGATCGTTGATGCAAAATCAAATAATATGCACGCGCGCCAGCCTCACAAATAAATCTGTTGCTTTTGTTTTTAATACGTGGGCATAATTTACGCCGACGTATAACCGCTGACATAAATAACGCGAAATTGATTGTACTTTATTATCGGCATTATTCGCCTTTTCTATTTTTATTCTCCGCTTGACAAATTACAATGCACCAAGTAAGTGCAGCAAAATTATTATTCTTCTTTTTTTTTTTTCTTCTTTTTTCTTTCAATCCATCCATTTCACACTTTTCACCATTTTAGTTCTCCTTTTTTTCTGCTCAGAAGAATTAGTGTATCATAAAATATAAATTAATTAAATTTTGATTATAAAGGAAGCAAACTCCGTGACAGTCCTTGCACGTCGCCTTAATTTAAAAAAAAACATAATTTTCAACTTTAAACATTTTCTATTATTTGCTTCGAATATATTTGAGATGAAATTTATTAATAATTAATAAAGATATAATATCTTAAATGTCTGTTATTTAATGTGCTTTTTCCGTTTTATATAATCAAAATATTTTCATGAAAAAAAAAGCCTGTATGACTTCGTTACGTATTATTTAATAAATCTACAACAAAATCTTACCGATCATTAAAGTAAACCGCAATTAAAGTAACAATATAAGTGTCACTTTAATTATTATTTCCATTCGAAATTGTTGCCAGACGAAACTTTCATATTAATCGGCGGATGTTATAGCCAATAATTCTTCGAAGCGTATCTGCGGGGTCGATCTAAATAAGACGTCGCAGGGGCGATCTCGATAAGCGAGAAGTTTTCGTGAGATTGAATTCGGACAAGATTGACAATTCTGTTATTGATGTTCCACGAAATAGTTCTCGGATTCGCGCGTTCGTTGCACGCATGTTATTTTCGCATTGGCTAGGTGGCCAATCGTTTCGCCGATCACGAGGCTAATAATCATTTATAATTATGATCGGTGGTGCACTGAGAGAAATATACTCAGAACATATACGATTATTGTAACCTATTTTTCTTATCAGTTATTTGTAATCTGAATGCATAAGGCAATGATTTTAAAAAGTACTATCACTGATAGGACAACTAAAATGAAATTTAAAAATTACATCCATATTATTTGTACATAGGAAGCTTTTCTTCTAATGGCGAGAAATGAACCCAAATTGAAATCGTTCTAATGTGTTGGATGTTGACAACTTAACCACTTAACCACGAGTCATTTTTATTTACCTAGCCTTTTTTAAGTATTTAAAGTTTAATTATACATCAGAGAATCTCAAACCACTGTTTTCAATTATTTTAAGCGTCAACGCAAAAAGTACCATCACTGTTGGTAAAAAGGCCTCACAATGTTAAAACAAAAAAGCGAGCAATGCAATATGCATTCGCTTTACTAACACAAATCGTACTTTACTCTATCATATTTTTCTCAGTGTGGCTCTTTCGTTTCCCAACAAAATTCGCCCGTTGTTTTTGTTTGCGCGCTTTCCAACTTAGACGCGCCGAGGACGTCATTGAAATGTTTATAAAGCACATCAATACCGGCGATAAACACTCGTTAGGGTCGGCTTTACGTTCGAGCCTTGAGAAATATTTTTCAGTTATACAAATTTTATGAGAATTATGGCGTATAAGCTGTAAAGGTCGTAACTACGTTTATCACGATTTTACGAGCGCGAAAATTGTAAGGATCATAAAAGTGCAATAACGTTTCGCCCCGTTGGCAAAGTGAAAATATTGGGGCGAAATTTCAATTCAATCTTGTCGACTTGAAAGCTTTTAAATATTCATAAATTAATGCATTGAGTTGGTTAATTGTTGAATCGACGTGTAGATTCTTATTCTATATTTTGGTAAATAGTCAACCAGTTGATGGAATTCAAAATTGCCGCCAAAATAATTGTAATTATTTTTAAAAAGTAATAATTAATTTAAGAAAAACGTAACATTTGTGAAGAGTAGAGTTTTTTGAATTTCATTTTGATATATTGCAACTATTATCAGAGAGCAAAAGATACGTTTTTTGCAAAAAATTGTAATAGATAAAAAGGAATCAAAAAAATTCTAAATATGTTTAACTTTTGACGGATGCTGCGTTTCTCTTAATTTAATCATTATTATTCCACGAAATATTGATAAATTTTTCTTTTGGCGGCAATTTTACCAATTTGAACTTTTTCACCTTAAAAGAGCCTTTATATCCACTATCGATAATTACTTATTTTGAATAGGGGAAAAAAATCTTAACTGTTTTCCTTTTTTATGTTTGGCAACGATCATAATAAATCTCGAAAATATATTTGGCACAAACACCGCGACTTTGACCATGATCACTGTAAAACTGCTTCGGCTTAGTATTTATTTTTTTGTGATTGCTCGAGGGACAAAAAAAGGAGAATTTGAATATTGAGCGATAAGTATTAAAATACCGATAAATAAATATGTCATTCCCCATTGGTTATCTTAATTTTTAAATTTATGATCTACATAGGGGAAAGATAGTTGACTTAGATTAACGCTCATAAATATTAATACGTTTATTTTTTGTCGGAGATGATTGTCAAAATTAAGTAATATCTTGAATCTAATGTTTAAATTAAATTGTTAACAATGTTTCAAAAAGTGTTCGTGTAATATGCATGTAATAGAGATAATATACTAATTCTGTAATTCATATTCATATTTGGAAACCGTACTGCTACAACTGGAATCATTTCATTAAATTTATACATTCATTTTAATACGAGAACTATGAATTAATGACAATGAACGGACGCTCATTTATTTATGAGTTGTGAACAAAAATATGTTAATGTACTGTGAATTATACGAATAATATCTAAATGAATGCCATAGAAAAAGATTCATTCAATAGAATTTGGAGTTAATTTTACCTTCTTCTATTGAATATTATTTAATTAAACGCTCATCTCTTATTCTTATAAAAATTTATACTAAGCAATATACATGACAGGGTGAATATAATGAGAGTTCAACTATGTATTAGTTATCAATAAATCCTGAAGTATTCATACCTTACGAAAAATCATATTTTATATAAAAATTATTTTACAACATTTTTTACACTCTACGAGTACAAGGAAGATTTTTTTTTTATCGAAACAAACATTTTTATATCTGATGTATAATTCCAATGAAATTTATTTTGAATAAAATTTCCCCACCTATGTTTTTCTTTTATACTCTTATTTACTTAATAACGTTAATTACTGGATTGTAATAGTTCAAATAATTATGAGTTTAATCTATAATGGTTATTGCAACTTTTTTTTTCATTTTAAAAACATTATAATACATTCATTCTTAAAGTAATCTAACAAATAATTTTGATTAAATGATATATGAAAAACAAGTATTGACAAAACTTGCACTTAAAAGTGTGTTGAATTTTTCGCACACTTAATTTCAATTACTTAGTATGAATTATATTAATCTCTTAAATAATAAAAATTTTACACTCATGTTACATTAATTTAACAGATACATATCTTTAAAATCTCTTTCTTTTAATTTGCATTCTCATTTTTTGCAAGCTTCAATGAACTTTATGAAATTTCGTTAACATAGATTAATAATCAATAAAACAATATTTCTAGTTAATATTCCTGTACAAAAGACCATTTCTGAAATCAACCTTTTAATAAAAATCGCTAATTTTTTCTCCCAGTGTACCAATCCCAGTAATCCCAGTGTAATATGTAAAAAAAACCACTTAACAATGCATTAACTTAATTTTCAATGCATAATTGACAATTATTCACCTTAAAAATAAAATGTATTGGTAGCCCTGCGAGCTACCAACACATTTCATTTTCACGGCGAATAAAATATCGTACCCAACTCGAACAAAAGTGGTTTCAGGATGGTAACCCTTCGCCTTTGACTTGGGTTGCCATCTTAAAACCAACTTTTCCCTCGTTAAGTAATATATAATCAAGGAATGGGTAGAATAAAACGGCGATAACGAAAGTCTACGGCTAAAATCTACTACCCGTTAGGTGGATCGCGAAATGGCTGAATTATGCGCGGGATAAATTGGTCCCGGTGCCCCAACAACTGGGGCGCGCGCGCGCCAGGATACATTGTGTACATACACGCACTGAGACTCGACAAGACTTTGGGCTAATGGTTGTTTTTGTTTGTTTTATGATTGCAGGCGTGGCAGTGCCAGTGACTGACGTCACGATGCGCATGTTGCTGCTGCTGAGATTAGTGTTAGCGGCAGCTGGTGCGCTGCTGGTAAGCGCGGACTTGAGCGCAAATTCGTTAAAGATGACGAAGGAGATGAAGAGCAGCATTAAGGCGAACATCCTTTCTTTGTTGAAACTGCCTAAGAGGCCGAACAAGCTGACGAAACCGGCTATTGTGCCGGAGCAGCTGAGACAGCTGCACGCGCGGCAAAACGCCATTGACACCACGGACATCGCCAAGCCCGGCATTCATGTTCGCTCGTCCAACACTGTCCGCACATTCTCGCACGTCGGTGAGTAGCCTGATTTTTATTCCCGTCCCATGCCGAGTTTCTTGCCCCGCGAACTCATTTACACCCAGGAATGCTCGACGCGAAAACCAACGCGTCAGAGCGCTCCTCCGCTCGTCCGCTTTGCTCCATCCTCGGGCTTTGCCATTGACCGACCGATACGTCATTTGCATCCGCGGTGAGAACCGCGCTGAAATCATCGAGCAGCCGCCGTACGGTGCCGATGTAGCAGAGCTATAATGTAATTATTGCTCGCGCGATGCCAAGTGCAAACTTTTATCAGAAATTTCATGCCAAATGCTTGTTATAAACTGAGAAAAATAAAATAATAAGAGTTACTATACTTTCTGGCATTCTGAGACTATTCTTCAATGTTGAGGACTGTTTTGCCAGACAGTCTGGTAAATGGTATCACTTTTTCAAGTACCAATTATTGGAACTGTGGTACTTCTTGTCACATTGTCGAGCAATATTTTTATAGAGGAACACATAGAGTCCTGAATTACTATACTATTTTCAGTGTATACACTGAGAAACAAAAACATTAAGAATTTATGTGGTGGAACCTTAAACCTGAGCCATTTGTACAATATAGAAATGACGGTAATTTTTCCTATATGGTACAAACGACTTCGCTTTAAGGTTCCAGCACAGTAATTCTTACACTGCACTGAGAGAAATATAACAGGAAATATTACTGTTTTTAACATAATTTCACTATATATAAAAAAACACTATATATATAATAATGATTAATTGACTATTTTTAACTTAACCGAATTTTTGAGAGTACACGTTATATCAAAAACTTTCGCATTGATTAAATATCATAATTAATATAGATCAAGTTCAACGATCGAAAGGGAAAATTTTTATGTGTGAAATAATTGTGAAAGTCGAAAAGCAATTTATTTTTCTTCTTTTTTTTTACATGACAATTTATTACATTTCAACCGGCTTCTACAAATTCAAACGTCCATGAAAACATTTCAGAATTATGTAATTAATGGCATTCCGTAGAAGTTAAAAATTGATTTGAATTAACATACAACATTTTATAGGTATTATAAAAATATTCACGCGGACTATTTATAACAAACTAATATGTTGTATTATAAATGAATTATTCCTTCAGGTACTAAGTTATTTTTAATATTAAATTTATAATCATATACAATACGGCGAGCTACGGCCTACGCTTGAACTTAATTATATAAATATGCATACATCATACCCGATCAATAACGTTTGAATGCAAATTTATCTTATGAACTTATTATCAAGTATATATTTTAATCAAAATTTTGTCCTTCTTTGTAACACCACATCATAAGTCATTTGCAAGAAAGCGATATCGGTTTAACATATTTATATGCATAATTTGAATAATAACCGTATTCATAATAAACTACATTAATTTACGCTTCGCATAAAGAAAGCTACATTGTAACTGAACAGCGGCAATAAATAACGAAAACATCATTGATTAAGCATTTAAATAACTCGTTATTATTTATTTTTATTGTAAAATTATTTTATTGCGCGCTATAAATAACTCGACCGTTTAAAGGAGCAAGATTAAACAATAAATTAGACGATGAAAAGTGTGCTGAGAGAAATTTATTGACAGTTGATACTATATTTTATGACAACTCGGGGAGGATATATAACACTTGTAGTATTCCTTATATGATAAGGTAAAATTTATAAAGTGCATTTGAAAGAAATATTAGGAAAAAATGTCGCGTGAAGGAATAGAACCCCCGTCCGTCAACTTTGCAATCATTAGTCACGTGCTTTACCACTACTCTACGTCGTCTCCTTTGAAAGAACTGGTCTTTGTAAAATTGTAGTGTAAAAGTGGTGGTAAAGAAGGTGTCTCATAACTGTGAGGTAATTAATTCTATTCCTTTGTAACATTAGTTTTAAATATTGTTTATAAATATTATATCATGTTATAAGGAATGCTATCAATGCACATATATTCCCTAGTTACTATAAAATATAGCAGTAAATATTAATAAATTTCTCTCAGTGTGGAATCATCAACCTGTGTGTGCAATACACTGAGAAAAACGTTGGGATAAAAATTATTATAATATATGTAAAAATGGGGACAAATGACTTCTACTTGACTTGTATAATAAATAGTTTAAAAGAGGTTGGGAGATGAGCAATCATTTTTATTATAATAACAATGAGAAAAAAGTTCTATGATAAATATTTATGTTTAATAAAGTTGAGTTTCCTTAATAAAAATTAAACATATATGGTCCATATACGTTTTAACAATTGCAAATAAGAAAATAAAAAATTAATTTATGGTTGTATCAAACACACTAGCATTTTAGATGCAACAAACTGATTTTATTAATTTAAACATAATATATTATTACGATAACAATACTGAACTCACAATACTAGTATGATTGTCTTAACAATATCATTTTTATTCGTGTAGACATATGTTTTTCCCTAATCCCTATATGGCCATATATGGTCGATATATTGCAATAATTGATTTCCATACAAGGAAATTATTAAAAGCATATATAGCTAGAATATTATATCAATTATTGCCATACATGGATTAAGGATAAACCTTATGTACGTCCATTTATGAATTTTTTATTTCCTTCTATGAAATTGTTAGAACATATATGGACCATACATGTTTCATTTATACTAGGATTGTTTTCGAACTCACTTTTCTTAAAATTTATACATCATTAAAATCATTATCAAAGCGAACAAAGCCACGCACGTTTCATTTCGCAAAATCATCCCGAGCAATCCAAAAGCGTGTAAGCTTCCGCATTCGTCCTTCCAAATTGTCCACGTGTAATCTTGCGCGCGCTTCGTCGCGATCGTGCGGAGTCAAAACTGCACGATCAGATAAACCTTGGCGTAACCCAAATATTTGCATTCGCGTTTAATAGCCAATTTCGGCAGTCAATACAATTTGTCTCGGAAATGAAATCGGGTTAACGTGAGAGGCGAGAATCCGGTGTCGTCGCCTCCCCCCCCCCCTCAATCCCCCCTTGATTTCGCGCGCAACGCAGGTCCCGCTTGCGATTCGCCGCGCCCCATCTTCCTCCCCCCCCTCTCGCCATCCGATCCCCCCCC
>JABFPN010007536.1:0-10195 GCA_022817305.1 Leptoteleia sp. ZL-2020
TCTTCATTCATACCCCAGCCACGCAAAATGTCACTCAAACACATTTTAATAAGCTTCTTTAATAAATTTAATGAAATTATTAAAAATATTAATATAATGTTAAAACTATGCCGCTTTATAAATTGCCTCGAAACTCTTCTTACGTAGTAATGAACGGGAATAGTAGATGTCACTTTACGAGTTCCAGCAACTGTGTGTTGCAATAAACATGAATTTTGAGGTAAAGTAGCAACTTTCGTGGCGGTAATAAAAATACATAAAGTTGCTGACATAGCAACTATTATTGCTGGTCTTGCAATTATTTTTCAGCAACCGCTAGGTTGCTGAAACCAACACGAAATTTTTTTCCGTGCAGAAATCCTATTTGATATAAGAATATTCTATTATTATTAAGCACAGTTTTATGAGTCTACAAGTTCCCAATTAAACCTATGTTTAAAAGATAACAAAAAAAGAAAGAAAAAAGAACAAGAGATACGACCGAGTACTACACAGTAATCCTGAATAAACACCATTTAAGGAACAACACTTGTCCATGCGACTGATAACATTTCGAAAAGCATAAATCTTGCTTAAATTACTTTGCCTATTTTCGCCGTTCATATTTCCACAAAAACCCCTGGCAGAAATATTTTCACGTTTTTGTCAGTGCGGCGGTATATTAAAATAAATTTCAAGCCGTCTTCATTCCACGGTATACACATCATTTTCAAATTGCTATAAAATATTTTACTCCCGCATTTGAAGTAAAAATGTTCTTCGGCCGTAAATTATACGACATATGATTTCGCATAATACATTATTCAGCATCTTAATAATACCATTTGTATCATGCAAAAAACCATCAAAACAACGAAACAGAACGTGAGCACAAATGAAGACGAGGACAAAAAGTGCCAAAAGGTTGGCGCGCGCGTTATTTAAAGCGCGGCTGTCAGTTCGGCCGGTTGACAGCAAAGAATATTCGAACGTAAATTATGTATCAAATGTAGATGTTCGCTTTTAATGCAGTCCTGACGAGAGACTAGAATGTTACAGAAAAACAAAGATTGCATCCGCAGTCACATTTCTCTCTCTCTCTCCCTCTCCCTCTCTCTCCCTCTTTCCTCTTTTTTTTTCCCGCGTCGTTTTTGCTCGTTGTTTGTGTTTTTCTTTCTTCTTTTTCCCCCCTCCCTTTCCCCGTGCTTTCCTGCATTTTTATCCCTCTCGCAGGCTCGTACGTGTGCGTACATAAATATGCATAACGAGTGTAATTCTCGGGCGTTGTTGAGGCAGCCTGCGAGCGCAACGTTAATGAATCATACGAATGAGAGTATCCCCGCGCGCAACCCAGCAGAAAGTAGTTTTACGCGAACAACGTATGTTTGTTCGCGAGCCCTGTTTGCAGGCGCCCGCTGCCTTTGATACTCGGCACTTTGATGCAAAACATTATAGACTTCGACCGGAAATCTTTTCGCGCCGCCATTACAAAATCGAACCCCTTGAAATGGGAATCCCCCCCCCCACCTCTCGTGGAAATAGGAATAATCCGTGGCTGGACATTTTCCTACGGCTCAATACTTGCCCAGAGCCGAAAATTACTGACATTGTTGGTAAACTGGTCGTGTACTTGCAAGAATTGAAAAATTACTATCCCAAGTTAGTAAAAAGTGTCAGCTTTCTAAGAATCATTTCCAACAAATTCATATGTTTTACTAACTTAAGATAGTAATTTTTCAAGTTTTGCCAATATACAACCAGTTTAAACACTGCCACAGTACCCTCTTACTAATAATTTCGTATTTTATTAGAATTTCAAACAAATTGTATCTATTTTCAATTTTTGAATTCTTATTAATATACAGGTAAAGAACTTGTCCTTTGTCGTAATATGGCTGCCAGTGCTGTGCCAGTATCGGGCCAATTATCAATACTAGCGATTTCCATTTTGGGACATGTCTAACTGACAATTAGACTTTCGTACCTTTAGGGTAACGCTACGTTTCTACACAATGACCTTTAGCGAGAGATGAAAAATGCTTTACAAAAAGTGCTTTACGCCCCTGGCCAAAGAGTCGTTAGTTAGATGTTTAAAAATATTTATGAACAGTGGCCTACACCTCCTTGCTCAGAGTTCCCCATTGGCGAATTTTATACTATATGAAATATGGGTTGCAAAAGTATATAAATAATTCATTATAGAATAAGAATAGAAATATTGACTATGTGCATAGTTAATTGTTGTGAATACTATAAAATTTTAGTTCCAGTTTAGCACCTAATTTTTAGTTAAAATAACCATATTATGGTTAATACAACCAGAATTCTAGAATATTAAAATATCGAGAATGTAATTTATATTTTTGCCAGTAATATTGAAATATTTAGTGTTAAACCCAAGTGAACCCAAAACATAATTGTGTAGTTTTAACCTAGTGATTAAAGCGTATTAAAATCTGACCATTTATTAGTTTTGTATGCCCTAATCTCCCCAGATATTAAGTTAAATTGAACTATATTGGGCCACATAATTGGGTTCTAGTCAAATATATCTTGCTCAAGCAGACCAAAACTTGGAATGAAATTTTAATTATATTCCGGTTACATCAAATTAGATATTATAATTAACCTAAATTAGTGATATTTTGATACAATTAAGGTTACAACTCAGCAGGGAAAGACGCCATTTTATGAAAAACATTTTTACTATAGAATGTATACATTTAAAACAATTTTAGAATGTTCATTTGATGGCTTTCAAATTTTAAATAATTAACCATAAAGTTAATTTGAGGCCTTTCAAAGACATGCGAATTTTTAATCACTCGTAATCAAAGCAATATTAATTATAATTAATTCTGTGTAATGAAATTTATATCAAATAAAAAAGTTGGACGAAAAACGAAAATTTGATTTTAATGGAATTTTTTCCCCTTTAATTTATCACAGTTGCATGTTACATGGAGTCTGTACATAAATTGGTCCCTTAAAAAAATCGATACTATTAACTCGAGACTAAGCTGCCTTGTAGAGGTTTGATTAAGTAACAATTAAAAATACTAAATAACTAAATCTAGATTGAGGTGCTAAATGAAAACCTGTTCTTTATTCTAAATTAAATGTTTAAAACAAACTATTATGATGTTTCATTAAAAACGAAATATCAAGCCTACAGAAATTTTAGCGATGACAACCTGACAGATAAATAATTACATTACACAAGGTCAGTTTTACTACTTCAAGTTTGCATTTTAAGAAACCAACATAAAAGTACATTAAAACTGTATATTTATGCCATATAAACGTATCTTTTCATTAGCATAATTTTTTTCCGCATTTTTCCGTAAATTTAACACTTAATGTGAAATATAGTGACATAATTTCCGCGCAGCGGGAGGAAAAGAGTTAATTTTTAAAATACCTCTAATTTACTCGAAATATAATTATTATTACTTAGCTTTCCATTTACTTGAGCTATTTTTGTAACTCCGTTACTCCGCATTAAACTCAATTGCACGTCTCTCTTTCCCTCTCTACGTACAAGGTACAAATAATAAAACATCGATACAACATACTTATGCCACATAAACTCAAATTAACAGCGCGTATCTTTGATTAATTGAAATTGTCCTTCTATTGGCCCTTTTTCATTGTAAATAATTTCTCGTAAAACGTTTACCGGGAATTAATTACGTGTAATTAATCTTGGAATTTATTTCTTTTTAATTAATGATGCATCAAGAGAAATATTTCACATTCAAGAAGCATCGCGGCGAAAAAAAAAAGCCGCCTAACAAAGTCTGAATTTAAAACTAATAGTCTGAAATTCAGACTAAACCTGTCAATTTTTCTATCATCAGATACAGAACCTAACTTTCAATGCTATGATTGACGTTTTTTTATTAAGACTAAAAAACAGTTTGAAATTCTAGGACAAATTCAGACTACATTTTCCGCAGTGATATTATCTTGATTGAAAGACACGACTCTAACTACTGTACGTGCACACTGAGAGAAATACAATACAAAAATGTCCTGTTTAAAAGAAACAATTTAGTGTTTATATATACATAAAAAAATTTAATTTTTTGTCTGTTTTTCTTTGATAAGAGATAATTTTTTCGAATCTAAAACAACTACATTACATTGAACATGGGTTTACGAAAACTCTTTATATCTTTTAAAGAACTCTTTCCGAGTCAACTTGGCAAAATACTTTCAAATTGATAATAAAGGGGAAAAACTTGCAACATTTACCGACTAATTTCCTTCGACAAACAATCAGGTTTGCTTACATATACTTTTAGTAAAAAGTGCAACATTGAATCATCTCAAAAACGAAATAATTGAACAAACGCAAACTCATATTAGACCATATTTTAAGTGATTGATATCGATTGACAAATCATTATAATATACCATTCTGTATGATCGGTGGTGTCCCGGATAGGACACGACCATTAGGCATATTTAACATAGAGAAAAGGTCGATTGAAGTTCTTGTAGAATTCTTATATAGAGCCATACAGCAAGAATGCTAAACTTATACCAATCGAATATAAGATAACCAAGTTATTATAACTGCAAGTGATAAACCGACAACTCTGCTACATATTTCATTCCATAACATTTTGGTCCCCTCACGGATCGTTACACATTTTCGAATAACGTCGAATCGCGTATTCGAACAAGTTTCCGTAAAAGTAATATACTAAGTTATAATTATATGCTCTGGAAGTATGCTAATCTTATGGATGCTGCGCCAATATTTATGCAGGGAATATCTCTTATAAAGCAATACGTATCAAACGTCTCTTTCTATGAAAATTACTTAAATCAGTAAATAACTGAAAAAAAAAAAAAAAAAAAAGAAGAAGAAGAACTGATCTCCATCTCCATCTTCCAACTACGAGTTCCTTTTTGTTTCATGAATAATTAAGTAGAATGTTTAAGATGGAAGACCGTGGTCGAATAGCTGAAATCTGACCTGACAACTTTAAAACTTTGTTGAATAATAATTTCATTGCAAGCTTCAGTTTTGTTAAAAGAATCAATGAAATTCATCATGTTCCCATTGCAATGTCATTGCAGAAATGATAGCATATAATTATTTGGGATGCTTTGAATTTATCTGATTTTCTAATTTTCATATACCAGACCATATATTTGAATTTTACATTAAATATTTTTTAACTTAATATCAGTTATGTGATGAGCTATTAGATTCAATGTTAGTGTTCTGAAATTAATTGTTATTTTATAATACATTTAAAGATATTTGTCATTAAGGAGGTTATGTCAATTCTGAGTTGGCCATACAATGATATTTCACTTTAAATGTTGTTGAAATTAAGCTTTAAATGTAAACAACAGATTGGTTAATCTGAAAACTTTAGTGCGAAATCACATCAAGATTTACATGTTAGCAACCAAGCATGGAAACAATTTAAGAATACGCTTCGAAATTACTGTTATCCGAGTTAAAATATTCACGAACGTAGCTGCAGGTTGCGCGTGGCTCCGCATATGTTCTGCGGCGTAGGAGAAAGATGTGTATTATAGCTTAGCTTTATGTATTTTTAAAATATTTTTTTACACCTTATTTTCTTAAATAAATGGCATTTCTTATAAGAATGCATTATGAATGAATTTTATTCGCCGAAGAAGGCTGATGGTTATTGATTTTTCCACACATTTCTCGTGTTGTTTTTTAAGATATATATTTTGCATCCTTTATCCTTACGCCAAAATAAATTATTAATGATTCTGCGGTGTTAAAATTGTATCGAGAGGCATCAATTGTTTTTACCTTTTACTTTATATTTACCATCCGGCAAATATTTGAAATTTGAATTTGCGCGGATATAGCCGGATGGGAATAAATGTTGAAAATAATCTTCATATTGTTGAAATTGTACAGCTGAAATTGGTTGGTTAATATTGGACGTCATTTATTTCTTCATAGTACATATTGAATGAGAATTAAAACTTCCTTCTTTTTTTTTGTGTGTAAATTTTGTTTGTAAATAATTTCGATGGAATTTTTATACTTTAGAAATAAACTGCGCCAGTGAAGCCGTGGAAATATGCACGTTTAGAAAAAACAATCGTTGTTTCAAACGGCGTTGGATGAAATTAATTAATTCTGCTGGGTACATTCAATTAATTTCACACAACCATGCTTATGCCCCATCAGTAGATAACATTTTACAATACTTCACGGTTATTGCTTTTTAATTATTTAAACATTCTTAATTGCACGAAATAGTTCGTTAATTACTTGAATTAATTAAAAGGTATCATTACAAAAGAAATTCTTTCTTACATTTTCACAATTTTCCATGCAAATCTTCATTTCCCTTTTTCGCCTTCTTCCTTTCAACAAATAAGTATACAACATCCTTCATTGCCATTATTAAATTTCACTTCTTAGCGTCCATGTAATTCCCACTTTCGACGCTCATCTACATGAATTTTTAATAAATTTCCACTTCAGTTGCCGCCTCTTCTCCTATTTAATAGAATGTAACGAAACTGTTTATTTTGCAAGCACCAAGTGACCCTTATTTCCTCGGCCCGAGCGAGTAATGTGATTGTAATATATAAAAAAAAAGAAAGAAAAAAAAAAAAAACGTTCGATTCTCCGTATTAAATTGCATTTCAATGAAAGTACGTATTTGCTTTCTGTTACGGTTAAATAACTTTTAGTTAAGATAACATTTTGCAATTATTTATTGATGAAAAATTTGTACCATCCTAGATTTAAACGTGAGCCTGTTATAAGTATAATAGATTGTTCTAGATAGTTTTTCTGGATATCTGTGATAGTAAACTTTAATATCTGTGGATAGCAGAGCACACTACTATCTGGATAATTTTTCGAACTATCTGGATAGTAAATTAAACTGTCGATAAAATAATAACCTGCTAATACAAAGTATAATGAATTAAAAGCCGAACTTAAGTACATAAACCTTTAAACACACCCGCGTGGAAAAAACATTGTGGCAGAGTCTATGGCAGCACTGTGGCTAAGACTGTGGCATGCGGGAGCCCACAGTCTTGGCCACAATAAGCCACACATGTTGCCGCAATGGATCGACTGTGGGACGCGGCCAGGAGCCACAGTCGAGCCATAGTGGCTGACAAAGCATTTCTATATAAAAAAAATTTACTTTATACTCACCTTGATTTGAACTCCCGATTTACAGTTTATAAATCACATGTCTTACCACTCGGCCATTCACGACCTCTGTTGACATAAGCATAAAAAACTAATTTTTTGCAATTATTATATAATGTTTGTACATTCTATTTGGCCGAAATAAGCGATTATTCTTCCGCGATGGAAAATCTTACCACATTCAATGTTATAAGCAATAATTCTACAGCCTATAATTAGCCTATAATTAGCCTATAATTCCTAGATTAATTTTTTTTTATCTCTGCGTTATTTGAGTGAATTTTGATTTGTTCAGCCAGCTTATTCTAAAGCCAGCTGAACCATTATTTAAAAAAAAATGGCAAGAGCCTAAAATTTAAAATGTTGGCATTTAATTAGCTTATAATGAGCCTAAAATTCTGAGCTAGTTTAAAACGTGTTCTGCTGAAATGTGCCAGCCAGCTTTAGCGACATTATATTTACATTGAATTAGTATTTATTATAGGTCGTCTATAGTTCTGACCCATATTTGGCTTTGACTCTTTGAACTACCAATTAAAATTGAAGGAAAATAATATTCCAGTATTGGTAAGCATTATCTATAAGTAACTAATTTTCGTAAAAAAATCAAGAGCTGGGACTTTGCTAGTCCAGAATTGTTTCCTGAATTTTGCCAAGTTTGGTTTTACTCTGATTGACTATTGGAACTGTAGAAAACCATAACTGAATCGGTATTGGCCCAGAATTATTTACCATGGTCTGGCAGCCAGTATAGGGGCAAAATTTCCATTACTTGCAATTTCCTATTGGGTATATATATGTATATGAATACTGACGATTTCCACCTGGTTAGGAAATGAGTTTTTTGCGGTGTTTCGAAGCCGTTAGCGTGTTTCTGTGTTATTTCACGAAGGTGATCGAAGCGTGTGGGGTAAAGACAATTGAATGGAAGGACGGATGGGGGAAAAGAAAGAAAGAAACAATGGGGAAGCGCACGTAAGCTATTTCCTGCTGCGCTTGGAGTTTTGTGAGTGACGCCGCACATATTCGATAATGCAAATGAAGCAGCCCCGCGGTGCCCGCGGACTCGGCCATAACCCAACGCGGCTTCCATTTCCGTCGTCGAGCGGAGAGCAACCATGCCGAGCGTAAGAAAAACGTTGGCAAAAGTTTATCTGAACTCGCGAATCGCAATGGAGTTGCCGCTCTTTCACCGTACCAGCGAAAGACTTTTGGAAGTTTGATTAAATTTCAAGAGCAGTTTTCGTTTGTAAAACATCGGCCATTCGGCTGCGGCATCAACAATGCGACAACAGACCCGATGCTCCAGCTCATTTTTCATCCCTCCATACGTTTTCTCCGCAATTTTTATTGCCACAAATTAAGCCTCAAAGGTGACTCGGCTTTTCCCATACTTTTATATCGATCGCGCCAAAGAAGGGCTTTCCTTAATATAAACAAAGTTTCCTCGTTTCGATTTCATTTTAGTCGAATGGTTTTGCATTGGGGGGAGGGGGGGGGGGGCGGCAAAAACGTTGCCGTTGTAAGCATCCTGCATTTCATCCACAAAAATCGATTGCTGATCGATTGCTTCGATACGGCCAATCGGCTAATGCTCAAATTTATTACATGTACAAATAAGTCCTCGTCGTTTTTTGGCCATTTTCATAGTTTTCTTAGTTTTCACAACAATTTTTGTTCCTTCTTGTAGATAGGTAGATTTTAAAGTTCATCTGACACCACATAATAATGCATGATATAACTTCCAATTATAATAGTTTCAGTTTTGCGATTTCATAAACTTTCGGTCTTCCCTTCCTCGTCCCTTGTCTTCGACGTCAAATTCAACGTTTTCACACTTTTGAAACCATTTAATGACAAGTTCTCTCACTTAAGACAGCTGCACCATATTGAAATAGCTTCAAGCAACCAATTCGCCTCAAATTGAACAATTCAATTGAACGTAATGCTGCTACAAATTTGCTAATATTTCAAGATTATTTTGTCGAGAGTTGTCCAACTATAGGGAACGACCTTTTAAATCAGACAATATTAACCGTAGCTTAACAATGGTGCCATTTTTTATCAGATTTATCAGACTTATTCGTAGACCTAATAACAAATGTCCAACTTTAATATTCAATACAAATATTCATACGGCTAAGGATTGCGTTGATTAACTCTATGAATCGTTCTGATATAATTACAATTTGATTCGTTTCTTATTAACGATTTAATATTGATTGGTCCGTTGGCTATTTGATGCACGATAATGAGCTATATTGAATTATTTATAATTAAGTTAATACATTGGAAAATATATTTTTGCTGATTCGATTCAGAAAATTTTCACTGCACGGATATTCTCGTTTATTCGATTAAAAATTTTTAGTTGCAATCGTTTTATATGAAAATGCGCGTTTATTACAACTGTTTCATTACGTTGGTACATCATTTACCTTGAATGTTCAATGATAATAACAATAATGACTCATGAAATAAATCAAATTGCAAGATACACTGGGTTTGACTTTTGTTATGCTGAAATATTTCACAATTTAAATATTTATTTTTAATACTTATTTTTAATAAAGTAATCTTGTTTATGCCACTGCCGAAAATGCCAATAATTCCATTCTGTCCAAACATTGAAGTTTCCTCGAGAAAAGTCTTCATTTTCCATAAATATTGCGCGGTATATTGAGAAAGTGTTATTATCTATAATATATTATTATAGTTATCATATGCCTGATAAAGATCATAATCATGGCCAACGAAACATTTTCGTACCACTTGTCCGTTTGGCGAAATCAATTTCATCTATAAAAAGATTTAAAATGCGCCGACGAAATTAACTTCGTTCATCCTGAATAGGAAATTCTTTATTTACATTTGAGTAAAAATATACCTTCACATTAAATTTCTTTCGTTCAATTTTTCCTGTACAATTTTCTCCGCAGTTCCTTTTCTCTTCTAAAATTGTATTAATTTCATGCCGACATTTAAGTTGGCGACAATATTTTAAGTGCTTGAGAACTGTTTTTTTTCCTTCCC
>JABFPN010007537.1:0-10194 GCA_022817305.1 Leptoteleia sp. ZL-2020
GTGGAATTTCCAAAGCCCACGGAAAGTGCGTACTTGTTAAAGCGTCGCACGGTTCGATAATAATTTAAAAGAAAAAGAGCCCGGGGTTTCAATGAATTACGAAATAGTTTTGAAATAAATGTCACTTTCGTTGCGTTACAAATTTATGCACCAGCTTTTTCGAGCACAATGCCTCGATAATGAGTTAAACCACTTCGCGATACAGTCAATAGTTTAATTAAAGTTTTATAGAAACGTGACTTTACGGGCGACGTGACTATTTTGGCAAAATTTGTCGGGTTGAACATTTCCCGGATTATTCATTGTAAATAAACTTGATTATAAACTTGCCGCGCCGGAGCTTGTAATAAGTTGTAAAATAAAAAGCACGAGTGAAATTTATACGTCGGCGGGGGCGCTTTGTGAAGTAACGGACAAATTGTTATTAATTTTACAGGCCGAGATTGCGCTATCGTGCGTGATTAACGTGCATCAAGTCACGCTTAATAAGCAGATACGAATTAATAATATCGTTGAACTTGAAAAATACTTGGGCGAGTACCACACGTGGCGCCATTGGCTAATTAATGAATCGATAATTAATTTAGCAAACTTGTTTTGTAATTAACTGCGACTTAAAGTGAGATTATTGAACTAATAAGGGGCGGGGGAGTGAAGGGGGAAGAAAGAAATATTCGACGGCGTTTGATTAACGACGAGTCGGTTGATTAATGCCTTCGAATTTTAATCGAACATGCAACGTTTGCGTGTATCGATGATCGAAACGTAATTTCCATCTAAGGAAATATAGGCAGAATTACTCATTGTGGACATTAGTTACGCGATCGCATCGCTGAACAATGTAATGCGATTCGGATATAATGGTTTACGACGAAACGATTTCGTGACGAATATCAGTCAGCTATCTGGACTATTCGTAACCATTCGCATTGCCATTCTGCTTTGTTTGTCGTACGCCCTGAGGCTGGTATCTGCCTTTCTAGACGATTGGTTTCATGAAAACGGTGGAAGATGACGAGTGCATGATAAGATTTCCGTACGCGTGAGTGGTTATTCTATTAGCGAACTCAGTATAGTATATAATGCTGGGGTGGGCACAATTCTAACCAATTGACCTATCGCGCGCAACCAGAAATGTCGACGACGAATTTTGAATACCGTGAAATGCGCGCTTTTCTTTTTTCTGTCGCGCGAACTCAAGTAGACGGCTAAGTGGATGAAGTGTATTGTGTTCGGGATAGCTCGTGTTATTAAAATGAATGTGATCGAATGAATTTAAATATTAGCGAACGGTGGATGTTGAAGTATAGTTAGTTAAACTTACATTGCGTCCAGATGAATTTATATTTGATAACATGCTTGCAATCTTACCTGTAACAAAAAAACATTAATCTAATTAGTATACAAAATATATTTACTCTTTGGGCAATTAAATAATTACAATGGGAATAATGTCAACCTAATTTTAGTACACAAGTTGGGAGTTACAATATGTACTGTTGTAAACTTGTATTTTATGATGAACTTTTGGTAAAACACTTTTGTTAATTTATTCCGCTATGTAGCAAAGGTTATTGAACGGAAAGTGTTATATTAACACAAATTTCTTTTATATTAAAAAACATTCCATGCTGCACTTGATTATGAAAATAAATGTTAAAGAGAAATATCTTACGATTAAAATATGATAAATTGCGCTTGATTCGATAAATTTGAAATATAATACTATTTTCAATTTGTAGGAACATAAGAAAATTATCTGTACGAATGAAAGTTCATACTTATCGTTAAATCTAAAACATATCTGAATTTAAATGAAATTCATCACGCAAAGTGGAAATTACAGCTGACAATAGCAAATGGAATTACAGTCGAAACACTGAGACTCGAGATTAAGATCAATTTCTATTGGTTCGAATCCATTTCCGTTGATCGTTACGTGTCAACTAAGAAGGGTTCGCGCATTTCGTAATATAATAATATCAGTGTCGACCCTGAACGGCTCTATGGTATAGGGTATCTTCGTCATACGTGCAAACTTTCAAGAGAACATCGTTCAAAATTTCACGTAGAAAAGAAAAATGCGAAAGAAAGATTGGGCGGCGTTGGCCGGAAAAATCTACACACCATTAACCATGGCTCTTATCTTGACGCTTAAAAACAGCGAGTGCTCTCTCGTCTACCCTTTACACCGAACCTTCTTCTTCATCCATTCACTACCATTAAAGGGCTTACGCGTTTAACATGGACTATCTCTTAACACGTGCGTGACGGTGGTCGAAATCGCTTTGTCAATCGAACAATGGAGTCTCGTAGTAAATCACAAACATTTTTTATTATTACATCAATATCATTTGATTTATATTACGTGTGATCTATTAGATGTAAACTTCCTATCATTATGAAGACATTTCAGATATCATAAAATGAATTATACGTTTGATTTTTAAATTTAAAGTCAAATTGAAATGATCGCAAAATAAGATTTATGTTTCGCAGTATTGATTACGTAATATAGAATTTGCATGAATGAAAAGATAAACTGATAAAATATAATGCAATACTTTTAACTCTTTCCATTCATTTTAAAGGAAATAAAATCATATATGGTTATCTAACTGTACAAAAATTTAGTACATGATTTTTGCAAGGTATAATACGTTTGATTATCCTGTACAGTAATTTTGTACTTATCTGTGTGTTTGATCATAATCGAGTACTTATAATCTATAAGTATATACATTGGTGAATACTTTTCTAACGGCATATCACGCGTTGAGAAATGTTAATTGGGCAATACAGAACATCTCTATTTGATAACGACTACGCGATCAAGCTCCCAGTTGGACATGTCTACTGCGACAAAAATTTCTCCGCACTAGGTTGTCAGCAAAAAAAATTCCAATCCCCGTACTAATCCATCCGTCGCGTCGGCTTTAAAAGAAAATTATACTTTGTGAATGGCACACGTCGCGATCGCGCGGCGTTTCGCCGTTTCAGCGAGAAATAAATTTACAAATCACATTCTAAAGTGAACAGTTGACAATGCCGGAATATGGAACAAAAATGGGAACTATAAAAGGAAGGAAAAATTTGGCAAATTACAGAGGGCTTGCCCGGAGAGGGGCTGTACGTACCAAAGGGCCAACCAACATTCTGTATTCCGTATTGTACATTTTGCATTTTCGCTGTGGTACGGATAAATTTAGCGTAAATAATGCGAGCATTTGCGTTCAGAAGTCAACCGCCAGGCAGCCTACCTGTCTGCCGCAGTGCAGAGCGCGAAGGTACGTACGAATGGCGTGTAACACACGTACGTAGGTTAGGTACGCTGCAGCTAGGGAGTAGGTGGGACGGAATGCTTGTATGATGGGCGCGTACGTGAACGCAAACGTAAACGCGATGCAGTGCGACGATCTAGCCGCCGGCCTTTTTCCTTGCCACCACTTTTTCCATACTCTACAACCGTCTTTCCGTTTCCTCATCTTATGCACTTCCCCACCCACCCCCTTCACCCCTGCCCCCCTGCCACCCTGCCTCCTACGCTTGCACGATAATATCAAGCGCATCATTCGGGAAGACAGCTTTATATTGCTAAATAAAGCTAATGTGAATTCCTTGCCAAACCCTCGGGGGCATCAATTTGTTAGACAAATGACGTTTATAGGACAATATTGCAAACTCCTTAGAATCACCGAATTTAACTTCGCATTTAGGATGTTGTAGCGGAAACCGGATATTCAATTTGTGTCGCTGCGGAGACGACGGGTTTATCCGTCGAAACAAACTGTCCAAACGTTTTTGTGAACATAACAAAATAACGTTAGAAAGATGCTTTTGCATGGCTGGAGGCATTAGAGCGAAAATTGGCGATGGCGCGTAATGACGGTTGGGCCAAGTCATATATACGCGATTTTTTTCCTCGGATATTTTGAAAGCTTTCGCTGGCAAAAGCGACAACGCGAATGATTGGCAGGTTCTTCCGTATAAGCACGGTCGGGTCACGGGAAAAACTTCGGGATTATAAATAGTTGAAAAAAAAAGAAAAATAAAATAAACCAGGACAACGAATCCTTCCGAATATCTACAAGCATCGTGGCAGGAGAATCCACTGTTAAGCAGTGTACTATCCATACAAAATATGCCAACAATTTATGAGTGTCTTCTACTCTAACGACCCGTTTTGTAAGAAAAAATTAGAAATTCTTTCGCAGAAAGAATATATTTTTAGCACTTATTATTTATTGCCTGTACTACGTGTGTATATTATTTTATAATTTTATTAAAAAAAATACAAATTTTATAGCACATATCAAAACGTTTCTCCCGGACATCATTTTGTTAGCGCTTAAACAACGTGTATGAAATTGATCCGGAGCAAAGAACATCCATATTATTTACATATTTTAATAAACTTGGGATACTTTGTTGTATTTTTTTGGTTTAATAAAATGCAGGCGAAATAGCAGCCGTTTGAACAAAATATTCATGTTTTTCAAAATAGTCCAACAATTACAAAAGAAAGATTTTTTAACAAAGAAAAGTGCGATGGCTTCCTAAATTTATTTTAATTTATGTATTAGAATGGAAAAAAGTAGATTGGTCGATCCGTTAAGCGGCGGAGTTACCGAAAAACGCGTTTAAAGTTTGACTAAAGAACTTTGAGTAAAGACTAAGTAAATCGTTATATTTTATAACTTACAGTTAGTCTGCTATTCTCGGACCATACAGTACGTAAATTTTCTTCAAGAACTCTTAATTCTTTCACGATTTTTCTTGTATACACAATCACTTTTACACATACGACGTATGTGTAACACCATTTTTTCGACTCGTTCTTAGGCTCGCATTCAAATGCCTGTAACTTTGTAAATAATTCGATTTTCGCAAATCATTTGAAGATTCGAAAACAATACAGGGATTCATAAAAGCAAAAAATTTCTTTTCAGTTTTAAGAGTGGGCCATCTGATGAGACAGTTCTTTCTATAAACAGAATACAATGTAGTCGAAAAATAGATCGAATTTAACCAAAACAATAAAATGTTCCAGCAACGCTGTTCTTCAAACCCTTATAGCCATATTTTATTATAAGACACAGTAATTTTTCATGAATTTTATTTTAATATAGTTATACTAGAAAGTTTGAATTCATACAGACAGATAAAATAAAATTTGCACTTGCTCATACTATAACGACGGATTAAATTTTCGTAAAGTCGTAATTCTATAAACGCGGCCATATACAGATGAAGAAAAGAAGAAGGAATTCGATTGAGAGAGACGCATTCAGTTTCGTTTCATGTTGCCGAATGTGCTGGCCTTGTCTCGATAGCGACTTCGAAGAGCGAGCGAGAAAACGTAACGATTTCTCGAATAGCGGGATCCGCACTTTGCCAATTCGATGTACCCGCAAATTCTTTTCGCAGTGGAATCTGTCGGTATCGAAAGCGTGCACTTTCGAGACGGTTTGTGAATTCAATTCAAACTGCTGCGATTCACGGCATATCTCTATACGTTTTCTTGAAATCAACGATAGTTCTATCTCTATGAATGTCGCGCGACAAAATATTGCGTCGAGAAAAATTCAACCGACAAAGACAGTTTTCATAACGGTAATTGCACCACCTCCACCACGTCGTATATCCTTCCAATGCTCTTAATCGAATTCATAATTATTACAATGCAACAATTGAATCAACAAAAAGGTTCCCCTTGCATTTTTATGTGATAAAAATTTCGTTTCGTTAACTAAATTTATCTTTCCGGACAGTATTAATGGAAATTGTGTATTTAAAAAAAAAAACATTATTAAAATATTGATTATAATATTTAGAGCACATTATTTCATGTGCATTAATAAAATGTGAATTCTTGTAAGTAATTGGATATATAACAATTTGTGCCAAAACATTTTCCATTGTCCCGTCTTATAAAATAATACGTCAAAAATGATGTCCAATAGAAACATTGCAATCTCGAGAAATGTATCGCTTGGACGAAGAACGTTCTTCCTTTTTTATTAATTACGATAAGCGAGATAGTTTATTTTTGATGACACAATGCGAGAAAAGAATTATAAAAGGAAGGAAGAAAAATCGAAAAATACTTTGAGAGAAAGATGCCGTCAAGACTCCGCGTACCCTCCGCAGACAGTGATTCGAAGCGAGAGCTTGGAATTTTGAAATGCTTACCACCTTTTTTCCAGACAGCTGAGAGCCTTGCGGAGCACCAACACACACGCTGAATTGTCTTTGGAAAACATTACCACCACTTTGTTCTTCGACGTCTGAGCATTCAATCAATAAAGCGCATGAAAGTTAAATCGTGATGCACATCAACGTTCAGGATTTCTTCAAACAAAGCAACGTCAATTTCAAGACACAAACGCAGTGCTGTATGGAAAACAACTTTTTCCATTGCAAATTATGTGGGTTAGCGAAAAAGATTTAAATGGTAAAACGACGAATTATTTAATCTACAATATGTTAAACCCACTATACTATATGTACGTATATGTGCGGTATATTAATGATCCAATATTGAGAGAAGAAATTCTTTTTTAAAACTGACCGTCAACCGCTGCTGCAAACCGTGGCAAATATTTGTATTACAAAGAGTAGAGATATACATAAAATTAGCCTCCCATAATTAAACGTGTTTGATAATTATAATGTGATTAACTTGTAATAACCATTACTCACAATCACTAAAAAATAAAAATAAAAAACATGATATGATGGTTACAATTAGATTATATTTCCTACATTAATTATACGGTTAGATTGCTTATAAAACTGATTATTATAATCTCAATTTTGGTTATTATTATTATTATTATTATTATTATTATTATTATTATTATAAAAAGATTAAATTCTGGTTGGTTGCTTTAACTAACGCATATTTCTCTCTTCGTAGAACTTGAAGGAATTTGCTGATACGAAGTGTAAGACAAGGGTCAAATTCATCTCGTATTTCCAGCGAGAATGTTTCAACCGTTTGGTCAGATTTGTAAATATTGTCTTTTGTTGGGAAGAAGCGAGAACTTTGGGTGGAACAACAGATTCCGAGGGCGGATTTATCCTCTCGTATTTTGCACTCTGCTGTTTCTATCCTACAACGGAGTCATTAGAACTGCGCTCGGAGTGGTATCGATGGCTCAATTTCCCTCAAGCCATAGCCATAAGTAGAAACGTACTCTTCTTACGCCGATACAAGCATTCCACTTTTTTTTCCTGACTTAACGACTGCTTTCCACGGCAGCACGTTTTTCCGCGCCGTTCACGCCTTGGTGATCTCTTCCTTCGAACTTTTCCAATGAATTCTGCCATTCAAATATTTCAGCGCCTCACGATCTCATAAAATTCTAATAGCTATGCTTCCAAATAATGAAGCGCACGTTTCGCAGCGATTTGGCCATGCGAAATGTACCGGTGTACTTACTTGTGCGTGCACCAACAAACGTCAGATTGAATCGCAATTTAAATGTAAAAATAGTAGATACATTTATAAAACATTAAATAACGCAATAATTGCAATATACTTTCATTACTCCTGTCTAATGATAACTTTCATTTATTTTTAACAGCATAGAAAAAAAGGATTTTTTTTTAAAAAAATTCACACGGAAAGTGTTAACTTAATATATTAATACCAAACTATTAAAATATAAAGAAAGATATATTTTTTCTTTAAAGAGAATTTTCGTTGAATCCTAATTTAAAAGTAGACTGCGTAATGTACAAGCAGTGGACTAATTTTGGATAAGTATCCGGCAAAAGAGTGTTCGCCAGCTGGCCGTTTCACTAATGAATAAGGGGATAATTAAGCTGACAATTCGATTAAACGTAGTGAATTAATCCAACGTACGATATAGTAATGTATGTCGTACTAGGAAATACTAACAATAAAAGTTGGTAACGCGCAGCGCAACCACTCGAAACTGCTTTCAGGACTCAAGTGTTCCTCGAGGTAGTCTTGACTGGAAGAAAAGAAAGCAAATAAAATCCCGGCGAATTTGGTGGTGAAGCCAGAAGCAGTTGAGTCGAGTTCTATGGCGAAAGGGGTCAGCATCTACGGCATCGTTCGCTGATAGAGAATGGCCTTGCAAAACAATCAATTATCGAAAAAACTTGGAGATCACGGAGATGAAGATCCTTTTTCCTCACGCTCTCATTTCTATTTTCCCGTCTTCTTGTTCCTCCGCTTTAGCTTTTTCCCGTCTTACTTCCTTTCCATCCAGCCATGCCGACGAATTCTTACGATCAGTTTCATCTGGTGCTTTAACTCAACTGCAGGAAACTTCTCGCAAGAAGTAACGATAGCGTTATTCCTCTTTTCTTCAAATGCAACTACCTTGTTGAGAAATGGAAAATCGGATAAGAGTGGAAAATGAGACTCGGAAAAGATAAGAATGAATTACAAAGCCAAAATGAAAGTTATGGGGAATCTTCAATGATAAATTTTCAAGATAGTTCGCGGAACGAGAACATAATTAAATTAATGAAACATACGCGTCCGGCTGCAACTTTTGACATTTCAATCCTTTTACTCTTAAACAAACGTGAATTTTTCTTCCGCGTGACTGAGTAACTGGCCAACGCTATTTTAATCATTAATTTGTCAATTAAGTGATCGGAAATTTACAAGTAATGCACGGAAAGTACGAAGTTCCAGGAAAATATAAAGCTTTTGCTATTAAATGTTTGGAAATGTTCTTTCGCGTGTAAGAAGTTAACGTTTTTTTAGAAATTGGACGATGATGATGATTAAATGGAACCATTAGTGTTGTAATTGAGGCTACACTGAACAACTATTTTGCTGCTAAAGAAGCGAACAAAGTTTAGACGAGATTCGAAAGTATAAAAGGATACGCAAGAATGCTGAAAACAAGTTAACCGATAGGCAAACAAACCAACTCGGCAAACACGTTCTTGTATATTTAACTGCTTTGTCATATACATATGTAAACTACTTAATAAAAATAATCAATACTGTAACAACGAACAAAATATAGTTAGTTTTAAATATAATTACATCATATTACATGTATGTATGAAAAAAATGGTTATTGATTAATAATTATTGCAATAATAATGTAATGATTCAGATAATCTTTAGCCATTCACTTAATATCTTTAAAATTACATATTTTCTACAGTCAAATTAAAATAAAGTTGTTAAATTTATTGAAATTTGGAATAAATACTAAAGATTTAAATAAATGTTTGCCTCGTTGTCCTTGATTTTGTTTTGCTTTGGCTCATTTGTTACTTTTCATTAAACTTGGTCTTAAAGATAGCACACCATCTAGTGATATAAAGCTGGCACACGGACCACAGCACACGTTAAAAAAAATTATCGCAATATTTAAAGCCCTTTTCTAGCTAATTTCTAGCTCGACTAAATAATTTATTGCTCCAGCCGTTTTTGCAAAAAAAGCAGTGAGCTGGCTTGAGTCTAAAGCTAGCACACTGCACAAAATAATAAAAAATTTGCGCCTAGGGCGTAGAGTTCGATTAGATATAATTTATTGCTCTAGTTAAAAATTTATTGCTCTGCGCGTTTACGAGAAAATTAAAATTATATACTCAGAATTAGGATGTCGTCCAAAAAATCGTAAACATCTTTCTATAACGACAGCACACTGCACCCTAGTAGCTTTAAAACAGCATATCTTTGCTGTAAAAGAGCTAACATATTTTCTAGCTCAGAAAACAAGCGACCACTTTTGACTTTAAGACGCCTAGAACCGGAAGTCGACGTAAAATCGTGAATAACTTAGAATTACGTCAGCACACTGCTTGCTAGAAATAGGAAAACAATAGATCTTTATCCGAAAAGGTCTAAAATAATTTCTAGCTCTGAAAACAAGCGACCAATTTTGACTTTAAGACGCCTACAACCGGAAGTCGTCATAAAATCGTGAATAACTCAGAATTACGTCAGCACACTGCTTGCTAGAAATGAGAAAACAATAGATCTTTATCCAAAAAGGTCTAAAATAATTTCTAGCTCTGAAAACAAGCGACCAATTTTGACTTTAAGACGCCTAGAACCGGAAGTTGACGTAAAATCGAGAATATCTTGGTTTTACGTCAGCACACTACAAGCTAGAAATATGAAAACAATAGATCTTTATCCGAAAAGGTCTAAAATAATTTCTAGCTCTGAAAACAAGCGACCAATTTTGA
>JABFPN010007538.1:0-10193 GCA_022817305.1 Leptoteleia sp. ZL-2020
TATATGCTTTGTAAGAATAATGTATTCTTATTATAAATAGAATTTAGTTTTGTCCATATATTGAATGGAATCCCTATTTAATATAAGAAGATTCTATTACTCTTAAATAGACAGTTTTGTGAGTGTAAGATTCACAGTAGCTGTTCCTCCGAGTTATCATCAATGACACGCGAATATTAGCGACCTCTATCTGCCAATTGGAATGGAGATTGTTGTTAAATGTTCCGGTTAAACGTATATCGCGATTGATCGTATGGTTCGATCAAATGAAGCCGCTGGAATGTTGACGTTTTAATAGAATTACACGGTAGAGTGCGGAAAATAAACGAAAATGTTAAGAGACTTTGAATAACAAGAACCTCCTGAGAGATAACGACTGAAAAGTTTGTGGCGCAACGGGGAAAAGTGGAGGATTAACGATCGAAATGTATTAACGGTAAATTTCGGTCGGAATATAAATTGTTGCGAGTGTTCATAAAAATGCTTCTTCGCGGCAAACAATTAATTGATAAAGAGCGCGAGATTATCGTGAGGGATAAAGGAAAAGTGTACTGTTTTGAGGATAAAACGAGGCGGTTTTACCTTAAAAACTACTTTGGAAAGAAATATAAATTAAAATAAGACGTAAAATTTGCTAAGGTTACTAACCCATGATAAATCGTTACTTTAATGAAATATGCGAGGAAGTAAAATTTTAATTAATTAACGGCTAATTAATTAACCGACCTTGTGCGTGTTTTTAAAAGGGAGAAGAAGAAAAAAAAAATAACTTTCAATGCAAGACAAATTTTGTTTGAAAGAGATATTGCCGTCTCTCCGTCTCGACTGTTGATCTTTTCCTCAAATACGCGTCTTACAAATGACCGGTCATTACGCTGTATATACACGTAGGGGAAAGATAAATAAAAATTACTAAGATTGTTAGTAAACTGGTCATATATTTGTCGAAACAATCATTTTTTATAATAATACTCGTTCTACTTTCGAAAAGGTCAATTATACATTTCTTTCTCGTAAGACTAATCGTGATATTAACGTATTTACATATTTCTCTGCCCATTTATATTTAATATGAACATTTAATATTTTCTATGAACCTGTAAAATAATACATACTCAAATAATGCGAATATTTGGAGCATAAGAAGATGTTACTGCAAGCATATGACTCGAAAACCTTGCCGGCCCGTTTTTTATATCGACCCAAAAAGCATAAATACTTAAAGATGTTCTTTGTAATATCTGAAAGTTAACGTGGGCATCTAACGTACAAAAATACTACACTAAGAGATAAAAATAACAATTTTTAATGAAAATTGGCATTATACTTACAGAATATCATTATGTGGCAAATTAGTTGATTAAAATTTGTTAAATTAGTTTATTAATAATAGTAATTCTATGCAGTTTCATATAAATTAACAATCTGTTTATTAAATTTTAGTAAACTATTTAACAATTGGTATGCTGATATATAGCGACATCCAACGGAAAAAACATAAAATAAAATCTTTGCCAAAAATTAGAATTCAGTTTATTAACATTTGTTGTCCCTGGTTTCTTAATTTGTAATATTCTTTTCTCTCCGTGTATGAAGCAAATAAAACAAACAAAAGAAGGGGGAAGAAAACAAAGTTATCATTAGAGTGGTCGACACGTCCGATCGAATTGACCGCGTTAATCCGAGCCGATGACGACGAATGACCGTGGCGATTGATTTCAATTAATGGATTATTCGAAGACACCTGTTTAGCACGTAGGAGGCAAACGCGAGGCGTCTTCCTTCGCCAGATCCCCCCACTTGCTCGCGTCCGCGGTTTCTCTTTACCGCTCTACCGTCGTCCTGGACCCCGTCGCCCCCTTGGCCTCTTCCCCCCCCCCCTCAAACAAATACTCTCCCCTCAGTCGTCTCGTGCACGCTCCGATCCGGCAAGCCACGGCCACTAACGAAGGCGTGTACGTGCACAACGGAGAGACGACGCCGTTGTGTTGTTGTACGGCTCGTTGGGGTCTGGTGGCGCGCTGGAGCGCACCCACCGAGCTCCGACTACACGGGGACGCGACAGTGCCGCGTTTACACTGCCGACGAGCGTTTCTCCGGGGATGGCCACTTGTTAGTTGCGGCCCGGAATGCCAAAAACCTCGTGGCAGCGTCGCTTCCGAGCCATTTTCGAGCCGCTTTTGGTGCCTTTTCATCCCCGCTGTCTGGTGCCGAGTGAAATATTTGCCGCCGCGCGAATAAGACGGCCGTTCGCGACGTCGATCGCGCGCGCGCGCCCAATCAAATTCGAATTTTCATTTGTCAACGTCGAAGTTTAATAAAGAAAAACGGCGAGCCGCCGGGCGATAATTATCTTTGACAAATGAAGTTTGAAGTTTCGGCCGTTATGAATTTCCATCGGCGCCTCGCTTTTATTCCGGGAGCGTTCGGCGCGTCGACGTCGGGCCGAAATCGCTGCCGAAGCTTGATGAATGAGAGCCGCGCGCGCCATTTCTATTTCGACTCGATAGAACTGAAGAATGAAGCGTTTTTAATGTCGAGAGTGTGAAAAAAAACAATGTTTGTAAATATTGGGAAGGTTAAATTAAAGGAACAAAGACGATAATATTGTTTGTTTACATCCATAGGGCATGAGAATGGATGTAAATACAAAACAAAAACAATAATATTGTTTGTTTACATCCAAAGGGCATAAGAATAGGATGTAAATAAAAAACAAAAACAAGGTTTGTTTATATTTTGTGCTTTGAAAACGTTTCATTTGTCGGTACCATTTCGACCTGGCTGACTTATCGATTCCGTCATTTTATCGCCGTTGATTAGTTGTCGCGAATTAATCGCAATCGAGGCCGTTGGCAACTATACGCTCCCCCATTTGGCTTCCCAATTTACAGTTATGCCCGCTTTATTGTGACGCTTGGCGTGATTGTGTACGGTTGCTTTGGGGCAGAGGTCCTTTGCTGGCCACGTGCTCGCCAGTTGTGTTACCGGTAATCGCCTAATAATCTTGCATTTGTGCGCGCGTGCACCCGTCGCCGAGAATTAAACTTTCGTTGGATGCACGGCCACTTCTGGCCTGTAGATATGAGGTTGTCAAAATCGCCGCAAGCATCGAAGCAACGCTACATCTCCTTCATTTCTTTCCTCTTTTTTATATTATTCTTTATTTTATCCTTCTTATATTAAGTTACATATTATAATATTAAGTTATAACCTTTGTTTTAACTTCGGTAATTTAAACGCGATATTTTTCTTCAAGGCTAACAGTTATAATAGTGCAATCAATTTAATAATTTGATTAAATATCCAATTTCGTTAAGACGCGCGATTCAACTGTGCCGAAATTTATTAGTCCAATTTCATTGATAGAATCAATTAGAAAATTTATTTACGCTTCGCACAATCGCAAATCTAATTAATAACTACACCGCGAGTATCTTTGTACGATGAATCAAATGGCTGGAATGCAGGTTGGATTCTGAAATTATAAATGGCGAAAAGATTGAAGGGCCACATATATCAAGACCCCCCCCCCCCACTTGGACTATCGACTATCCTCGGGTCCTTTGTTCCTTTTTCATACTTGATTTACTCGAGTCGCTTCCTTAATCAGGTGGCGGTATTAAAAGAAGAAAGAGGAAGCGAGAGAGGATTTCGACTCGGTCCCTCTCCATTATTACAATTTGCTCGTTAATTGATTGTTTCCAACAATTCTTCCCCACTTGGCTGGCTCAACTTGGAGCCCGCACTCGATAATTGTGTAGAAAACTGATTATCACTTGTAGTAATGCGCGCCAAGGTCTTAGTAGTACCATTCATTCGACTAATCAAGCTAATCAAATGTTGTTTTAGTCTCGTAATTCTCTTTACTTATTTCACTTAACTGCGCACGCACACAATTGTAATGGATGGCTGCTTTGAGTGTTCGGATACAGTCGTCGTTAATAATTGCCAAACGTCAGCCTTCCGCGTATGGAAATCTATGGCTGTGTATAAATTTATTTGACGTATCTAGTCGTACGTATGTGGAAGTTTGTGAGGATAATTAAAATACGTCCTGAGAGTTATATTCTAGTACCGGGATTATATTTTTTATGTTCATGCAATATCATTTTTTAATATTCAATCACCAACTGGAACTCAGAAACTCATAATCACTGGAGCACTGCTTCACTATGGCACTTCGATACGTTGTCGCTACGTAATATAGTATTAATTATCGCAATGTTTTGAGAATCGTCTCAAAACACTTCCGAAATCAAACTTTTTAAAATTAATGACCTAGCTATAGAAAAAAAAGCAAAGCAAAACATTCAATTCTTTTGTTACCAATGAAAACATTGCTTATCGTTGTATCCTAATGGATGCATTTACAATGGCTGAGCGATGTCAGAAGTGTTTTGAGACCGTTCTCAAAACGTCGAGATATTTTTTACGTATATTACGCCGCGAAAAAGTATCCAAGTGCCGTAGTGAAACAATGAAGCAGTGAAGCAGTGTTCCAGTGTTCCTGAGTTCCTGAGTTCCAGTTGGTGAGTGCAAATTTAAAACAAAATGTGATTTTTTAAAATTTTTGTTTAATTTTCAATAGTACTTTGAAGGTGAGAAAAAAGTTGTAACAAGAATTACTATACCTTCTGATGTTGAAGGGATATTTGATTAGTTGATTAATATTTTTTAAATTAGTTTATAAAAAAAATAATTCCATGCAGTTTCATATAATTTAACATCTGTTTATTAAATTTTAGTAAACTGTTCAACAATGTTTATGAACAACATAGGAAACGATTTGGCGATGCTGATGAATAGCGACATCCAACGGAAAAAATATAAAATAAAATGTTTGCCAAAAATTAGAATTCAGTCTATTAAAATTTGTTATCCCTAGTTTCTTAATTTTTAATATTCTTCTCTCCGTATACCATTTATATAATTAAAGTTACCACGATTTATGATTATTATTACCATGCTGAATATAAAAATTTACTTTATCATACATAGAATTTTACTCTTCCAACCCCCAGAAGGTATGGTAAATTTCAATACAACTTTTTTCTCAGTGAAGGAGATTTGATGGTGGGACATTTTTCCATTCAAACAAACCACATTCATTAACAATTTAAATTAATTTTTATTGCCCACACAAAATAAAGATAGAAATGATCGATTGCTAGAATTTAGTAATCCACTCAATATAATTGTCCACATCATCGAAATAGCAGCGAGAAATAATCGCATCCAATGTTGATAAATAAAATGAATGCAAAACGTGTTGAGTTGGGGAGGGATTTGAACGTTCGTTACGTGATGCCGGTCGATTAACAACCGAGACCGTGTCATAATGACGTTGAAAATTCGACAAAAATTGGGTCAAGTGTCCTAATCCAATGCGCGCAAATTGTACAATCCCCCCATGTAAAATGCAATAGGCGGCGAACATTCGCGGAAATCTGTTACGCTAACGAGCGTTTCATGATTGCGTCGGAAATGCATTGACATGTCCAGAGAAACGCAGGAAATGGGGGCTCGTCAATGTTATGTCATTATGCATCAACGATGCGGTAAAATGCACGCGCATACGGTAGACATTTTCGCGCGCCATAATTACCGAACATTCTCTTTGCGGAACTTACACGTGCCTTATCAAAACGTCCGATCGCAATTGCACCATTCCAGTTACAATGTCCCCCCTACGTTCGTAAATTTATTTTACAATGATTGATGTAATTCTTGACAATTTTTGTTCCGAATAAAATCGACATTACTTAAAATCTTATAAATTATATAGAAAGAAACTTATTTTAATCTTGAATGTATAAAAAACCTGTTTGTAAATATTTGGGAGGTCAAATTAATGAAAACAAAAATAATAATATTGTTTATTTACATCCAAAGGACATAAGAATGGATGTAAATACAAAACAAGGACAAAGTTTGTTTACGGTTTTTTTAAAACGTTTCATTTTTCAACGCCATGAACAAACATTGTTGTTGTTTTATATTTAATTCCATTTTTGTGACCTTCAATGTCAAAAGAATTTGAATAATTTAATTCAATTTAATAAATTTTTTCTCACAGTGTGACATTAAATTTGTTGTCATCATATTGTATTTGCGGTTAAAAAAAAGAGAAAATTCATATTCCAATGTTTATTAAAATGATACACCATTTTAAATTGTAATTGTTACCATTTAGTTTTCCCAATCCAATAAGTTGAGCTTGATTATTATTTTCCCTTAGCCAGCCGTTGCAACAACCGAACCGTCCGTGTCTTAAAATATGCTACGCGCGAGTTAAAAGGAACACCAATTGAAAGATAAAACGAATGTAATTTCAATTGCGTCGAAGGATAAACGAAAATAAGCGCATTTCAGCGCGCAACGTAGATCTCAATTAAAAGGCACCGCTTCTAATCGACTGCAACACTCGGGCGATATTTTTGCGGCCACTCGGAGCGCCGTTAAGTATTTCAAGTCCGGCGGAACGATTTACGGGCGGGTGAAAAAAAAAGAAAGAAAAAAAACGTGAAGCGCGCCCATCGATTCCATTAAATTTAATAGTGTTTCAAGTATAATTTGGCGGCGAATAAAATGATAACGGCGCTCTCCTTTCGAACGTATCAATCGAAGCGCAAAGATAGTAACCGCTTCTTTGCCCGGACCAGAGTTATGACACGAGATTTATGGCGTTCGGCTTATCGGGGAGTTATCCCGATGCTCGTCGAGTGCGGGGAACGAGCCTCGTTCGGGCTCCACGGCTACGTGTTACTAGCTTACGCGCGCCACCAAAAACAAGCTATTACAGCTGCCGCGATAACTAATTTCTCCGTTTGTTATTTCAAACGTTCAACATGCTCGCCATTCCTCTGAACGTATTCCTCTCGCATCTTACATAGGTTGATATTCATCCCATTGAGTTGCTTCTTTTTTTTATTATTTTTTACACGGGGAAAAAAGTATTCGCTTTGGTAGGTAAATGAGTTTATCTAGCAATTTTTAACTAATTCAGTAAGAATTTATTTTATTTGCAGAAGGAACCAGATATTAAATCGACTAAAATGAATATTTAAACGTTACATAAACTGTATGGCTGATTCGACTGTATTCTTATCCTATGGGGACTGAACATAACCTCAATATGTCAAGGAAAACTACTTGGATTTCACTGTGTTTTGGATTAGATAAATTTTTATGGCTGATTTAGCCATAGTGTATGTAAATTGAATCAACTAGCTAGGTTAGCTTTCATCAATTCGACTCACATAAATTTCTTTAATATAATTATAATTTCTACTTATCCCAATAATGGCCAAACAATATATCTATGTTTATTCGGGTAGTGGAGTCTTTTCAACTGAAAGTTACATATGTATCTCTTGGAGAAGGTGTAGAAAAAATAAGAATTCCAGAATTAAAGTGAAATGCTACTAGATGGTCAACTCAGAATGAACATAACCTCCTTCATAATACATATCTGTAAATATTTTGTATAATAAGATATAAATTAAGAAAAAACACAACCTACTTCAGTTATATGTGTTATATATTTAATATTTTATTTAGTATTTCATATTTTTATATTTCATTTTTGTCAGAGAGGAAAATATGTGACTGCCTATTTCCATCTTATAATATCAATTATTGCAATCGATCGTTTTCCAAAAGATATCTTTTTGAGAGCAATTACAATACATAAAAAGTAATTTAAAATATTCTGAACATGTTTAACTTTTGACGTAATTTTTTTTAAATTAATTTCTATTTGATAATATATTTAAATACGTGTATAATTAGAATATTATGTTCGTTCTAAGTTGGCCACCGTAGAACATTTAATCTCAAGAATGAATCGCTGCGCGATCAATCGAGCTTGGTTTCATTGACAGTCCGATACTAAAATAAATTCGATAATTAGATGGTAATTATGAGTAAAATAATAACTTAAATTAACGTCCCCTGTTATCATTCACTTGTTTACTTTTCAGTTGGAATTATTGAACCTAGAACAGAACGGTCTTTCAATTTGGAATATATCATTTTGCCGCATTACAGATGAACGACGTAATTTTATTTTTAACCGAAGAAATTGACTTGATTGGTGTTAATTCATCGGAAAAGCAATTAATACGTAAAAGGACATAACGGTAATGCGAGGGAATAACATATTTATATAGGTATAAACGTTAGGTTAAATAAAGCCGCACGTGTGCCGGGGTTGCCGTTGGATATCCGATTATATTTGCGTAGAAATTCTACTGCGACATTTTGACACAGATGTTATATCTGTGACACTCCTCTGACAAGTGGTTACTACTATCACGGCAACGCTGACAAATATGATACAGTTGGCTTGTCTTGGATAAGCCAAATGTTATGATTCCCTCCGACGTTACACATTTGTTTAGTCTTTATCCCATCAAATATAAATTACACGTAGACGCAGAGAGAAAGATTAATAAAAATTACTGACAACATTTGAAATATTACTACCTTAAGGTAGCAAAGATGTGGCAATTTGTTGACGATTAATCTTTGAAAACTGACGTGCTAATACTTTTTATTAAATTAGGAGAGTAATCGATTTTTGCAAGCAATGTGACGAGTTTACTAGCAATGTCAGTGATTTTTAGTAATCTTTTTTCGACGGTGAAAAACATTTATATAGTTGACATATATGTAGGTAGAACTGACGTTCCGTTTAGAAAATGGGAAATCGGTTGAATTTAGAAAGTCGCCAATTTCCGTCCCAGAGCGTAAAACGCTTGGTTTCCGTCCTACACTGAGAAAAAAGATATATTACAAATTACCATTTTTTTCAAATTTGTTAATAATAATAACATTTAAAAGTCATGTAGTAAATATTAGTAGAAAAGTATTACAATTTGCTTTGATGATATTTTAAAGTAAGTATCTTCTCTTTAATTGTTGCAAACACAAATTTATCTCGAAATTAACACAATAGAATTAATTAAATAACCCTGACCGAACGTAAATAATTGAACACCGATGGGAACACAGACCGAAACAAAACTGCGACGATGACAGATCAACTAGACTTATATATTTACAAACAAACATATTCTTATAATAAGTAGAAATCTGCTTAGTACTATCCGAAATAAGATTTATCATAAAATCAATTTCCGTTTAATATAAAAACTTAAATTGATTATCTACTAACTGAATATTCTTATTTCTAATGGATTTTCAATTAGTTTTAATCGGAAAATTTTCTTTGTACACTTTTCTTAAACTAAGTACACGGAGAGAAAAGTTTAATAAAAATTACTGACATTGTTGGTAAACTGGTCATATACTTGCAAGAATTGAAAAATTACTATCCTAAGTTAGTAAAAAGTGCTCAGCTTCCTAAGAATCATTTTCAACAAATTGATACGTTTTACTAACTTGATATAGTAATTTTTCAAGTTTTGCCAATATGTAACCAGTTGACTAAGAATGTCAGTAAATATGATTAATCTTTTCTCTCCGTGTATATTTTTTTCTGACTGTATATTAATATAAAGCTTCTTCCCTTCCCTCTTCAATTCCACGCATCATAATAAGCAGAACGTTTCGCGAGTTGCGAGTATTCGTGATTGATTGCGGTAAAGGTATACGACTATGGGTTTGCGTTATTTGTACGGTTACGTGGTCGCGAGAGTTGGCGAGGCCGCGCCGGATCTCGGCGAGCAATCAGAGCGAGCGGCCAGGCGTGCGAGAGGATGTATCGATGACGGAGTGTGTGTTGGCGGGTGACGATCGGCAGTGTCGCGCGCGAGGCCCCCATTATTACCACTACTCTTGCAACCACACGGAGAGAAAAGATTAGTAAAATTTACTGACATTCTTAGTAAACTGGTTATATATTGGCAAAACTTGGAAAATTACTATCTTAAGTTAGTAAAGCGTATCAATTTGTTGACAATGATTCTTAGAAATCTGACACTTTTTACTAACTTAGGATAGTAATTTTTCAGTTCTTGCTAGTATACGACCAGTTTACCAACAATGTCAGTAATTCTTAGTAAACAGGTTATACACGGAGAAAAATCTTGTATTACTATTTGCAACGTTTATTATGAAAGCTATGACAAAACTGGCTACATTTCTATATTTGATATAAAAGTTGTGAATTTAGCACATAGAAACGTGAATAATGAAATAAAAAGTTTAAACATTACAACGTATTT
>JABFPN010007539.1:0-10192 GCA_022817305.1 Leptoteleia sp. ZL-2020
GGGAAGGAAAGTCAAGAAAAAAGAACGATAAGATGGAAGGGCGTGAGGAGAGAGGGGGGGAGTACAGGGATGGAGGGGGTGGGAGTGATGGACGGAGCGATTGAGGTTAGATGTAAATTTGCGAGAGCGGTCCTCGAGCTGGCGAAAATGGCAAGAAAAAAGTACCAACGAAGGGGGCGCAGTAAAAGTACCTCAGACGTTCGGCTGAACGTTGCTGAAGATCGGGGAGGCACCGCGTGGCGAACGCTCGGTGACTTCGGCTGGTTTGTCGGCTCCCTTGCAACGTACTCGTGCTGCTGCCGCTGCGCCAAAAAACGTTATGGATCACGAACGCGTCGCGCACACACCAACGCACGAACACACTTCTTGCACGTTCGCACGACGTCGCGCCGTGCAAATCGAATTTCTCCTTTTAGTTAATGCTGTATCTCCTAATGCCCGTCAGCAATTCAACGTTCGACTGCTCGCTAACATTCGCCAAGTCGCGATTCGTTTGCCGATTGACGGGCAGAGCGACCAGCCGAAGTACGGCGATGCGGCCCGAGCGTATTAGCGCCAACGTTTGAACGGGACGGAAATACTTTATTGTAATGTAATGTAAATTTAATGAGTTACTAATGGGTCGGGCTCTAAAATTTTTTATTTGTCCTTTATATATATTTTTTTTGTTTTGTAAATAATAGTCGATTTTACAATTTAATGCATCGTGTGCAAAATTAATTGTGAAATTTAATATTTGAGGGCCAATTGAATGTATACTGTTAATACTATATTTTTGATCGATGAATTATTAATGATTCTTTATATAGTTTCTATTTTGGCTAAAGTCTAGTTTAGCATCGAGTTCAATGTGAAGCTAATTGTATGTTTTAAAATAAAAGTGTAGATATATCAAAGGTATTGAGATAAACAGAAATAAAAATAATTTTTATTTATTTATTGAAAGTTAGTTTTGTTAGATTACAAACAAAAATAAAACGCTTAATTTTGACATGAAGCAAGAATGTACATATTGAACCTGTCGCTAAACTACTTCTATTTTTATATATATATATATATGTCTTACATTTTTTTCATGTTTTAATAATTAAATAATTATTTTTATACTCAATTCTATATTTATATATATGTTCAACTTTTCAATCAATGTAATTAATTTCTTTATAGGAAATTAGAGAAAAAAATTATTTAGCCTCATTTTCACAAGCACAATAAATCTATTAATTATTAAATGTGTTCCATGAAATTGGACAATGCACTTTATCTTCACCTAGTATTCGTATTTAGCGCGAATGCGCGCGCACGTAGCGCCACATCTGCGACTTCGTGCCGAGTTTTTTATTAATGAAGAAGATCTATAGGCTTACGAAAATTACATTTATTCGTCCTAAAAATAAATTTTTTTAATAACCCTTAAGGTTACCAACGTATTCCGTTTTCACGGAAAATAAAACATTGTATTCAACAAGAAAAAAAAAAAGTTTCAATTTAGTGGTCGTTAGCCTTTAGCTTGGGTAACCAACCTAAAACTACTTTTTTCCTTGTTAATGAATGAATGAATGTAAAACGTTAAAGTAAATGAACAACAAAATTATTTATAAATATTTTAAAGTAAAATTTGTAATTATATAAAGTAATAAAATTTTCCATTTATTATTATAAATAACAATTATGATGGAAGCAGAATTAAAAAGAATATGAAACTTTTAATAAATGGAATATATCATTTTATATAACTGGACCGTTAATTTTGACTGTGATTTTTTATAGCCTATGATAAATATTTCACAATTATATTACTTTTCTTATCTGTGAGTTTTATCAAAATGATTAACTATGAATAGTCAACAGGACAATAGTTGAATGCATAATCTAATAATAACTGCAGATCACAATGACTTAATTATAATATTATATTATTTATATGTATTATAATAAATATATATATTTAATTTTCTTCAAATTAAATAAAGAATTATCCATTCTAATATAAATTATAAATAATTTGTTTATAAGCAATTACAATATTTAAATATATATTCTGCTCATAATACAATATTTTTGATAACAATTTAAATAATAATTATGTTATTAATAGCAATGAAAAGTCATTGCACTTTAACAGTTAATAAAAGAATTTTTTATTAATATGAACTAAATTAAATGTGAGATAACAATTTCTAATTCGTTGCATAAAATGTTAAAACTGAAACATGTTATTTACATATAAAAAAACAAGAATGGTTAAAGCATATGAGCATTTTTATTCAAGTCATATTTAGTAAAGCTAGTTGAACTATTGTTTAACTATTAAACCCACTTTATTTTTTCTGCCCCTTGTATTGATCATTAAGTTTATATTTAAACATACATTTTTAAGACAGTTTGTAGGTTTCACTGTCTAGTTTTTTATTATTAATTAATTGAACTTTATTTTCAACAGATTAATTTACTCAACTTTACGAAACAATAATTTATTAGCTACTAATATATTAATTGATGTCATTAGTAATCTTGTGCCTTACTAATAATAAACCACTAATATAGTTTATTTTAAATAGTAATTATAACCAAAACACATATTGCAAAATGAATTTAATTCTATGGATTATAGGCAATTCTTCTGAGCAGTCATAATTTCTTACTCCTTTTAATAAGGTCAAAAACAAATTACATCAGTCGCTATCACAAGTTTTATTAAATGCAATTAATTAATGATGTAACTTTTTTCCTAATGACTACCGGAAAATGAATTATTCTAATATTTCAACCTTTATTCCTTTCTAAATTTAATTTGTCCACTTGTTTTTTTTTTTAGAAAATTAATTATTATTTTTATTTTTCTCGACCCAAAATAATTTTTCCTTCTGTATAGAATTAATTACTTTTATCCATTTATGTATTCTAATTATGTTAATATTTAATAAATTATTTTCCTCAATGTATATAACTTTCCAAGATATTTATACCAACACCTCACTTCTATCGATGGATAAAAAGAGAATAATAACTCTTATAAATCATTTTACTACTATTAAAGTAGTAAAGAAACAAACGTTAATATACCCTGTAATGTATTTGAAAAATTAAATAAAAAATTTCAATCTTTCGTTGGAAAAACGTTGCTCAACGAAATTAATTAAATTAATTATCAATTAACAGCATTGTCAAAGAAATACAATGGAGGATAATCACTGTTAGAAACTAATCAATAAGTTCAATGGATTCATCTTAACTGAATAAGGGTTAAGTGAGGTGGTATTTTTTAAGTGACATTAATATTAAAATTATGTTTCCAAACGTATTTTCTTTTTCAGATTATACATTTAATAACTTTAAGATTTGGTGAACAATTGTTGAAAAAAAAAAAAATCAAACTTTTGAAAATTCAACTGTAATGCAACTAGGAACTGTGTCTGTCAATCTTTAACGACCTTACTACAGTCAAAAGAGCGTAACGGAAACGCCTCCTATAGTTCAGACTTGAGTTAAACAACTTTAATATCAACTAAACACCGCAGAATGGTAAAGTGAATAGATGTGAAATTTATGTTATTCCCGGAAACTTAAAGAAAAAACGAGCAATCTAAATTTGAAAATCTAAGTTTTACTTCTAACCTACAAAAGTAATACTTTCTTCAAAGTCTTGTTAATAAAAAAATCCCTTTTAGTTTTTATCAACAAAATTTAATCATACCTTTACTTACCACACGTCAAATTTGAATTATATGGAAATCATAATAATGTAACAGGTTAGAAAACCACCAATTTCAATGACAAGTTTTAAATTATAAAAATATCATTATAAATGTTTGCCTTTAAATCAAGCGAATGTTCTTAAGCCACATATATTATAACAACATTTTATATGCACTGTAAAAGTGCTGAATAAGTCTGAGAAATCTGAAACAATAATCAATTAAAGAGGCAAAATGTACAAGTGATGAATAATCAAGCATTCGTTGGTTTTCGAGTGGCTAAGGCGCAAGGATGGTGGCGACAAATTATATTTTTATATACACACTATTTATATATATATGTATATACACATACAAACAAGCGCACGCGCAAGCACACACATATATAAAAGCCATAACAACATAGAGATACTCAAGAATCTTGATTGACGCATATTCAGACACATTCGCGTTACATTTCAATAATGAACTTGGTACTATGCAATTTAATTCCGTTTGTTCATTTGAATCGTGCGACTTGCTTTATTTGTAACTCTGAATAAATTACATTGGAAAATTCCTCCGCGCTGAAATACGCGTGTAAATCAATGAAGACACGCGAAGGCAGTTTTTGACACCGCTCAAATCAAGCGGCAAGTACAAAAAAAGTCCGCCAGATGTCGCTGCCATTTTCAAACGCCGGACAATTGGCGTATTCGGAAAATGACATTATAATATTTTGTAAGAATTTGTCTCTTTTCTTTTTCATTTAATGATAACTTGAAAGAGAGAAATGAAACATCAATAATATTTTCTGAATATCATTTCCGAATACGCCAAATATTAGATCCAAATTAAATCGTGCTACTACTTTACACTTCCACTTATAAAAAAAAAAAAGAAAGAAAAGAAGTTATTCCAATCGGCATTGATTCGGTATAATTATATACCAATTAAAGTATTACTATTTTAATTGCGTAACAATCAAATTGTTTTTATATATAAACACGTATAAAAATAAATGGAAATAAAATATTCTGCGGCATTATAACGTACGGCTGAAAATAAAGTTTCGTTGATTGCGCTTGAATGGCAGAAAAGCAAATTTTTGATAGTAATGAAACAAGGACAAAAGTGAGAGCGCTGCGTCACTGATTGACGCGGAAAAGAGATGGCAACACAAACGGATGCGTTCGCATGCTTGAGTTTAGAAAGGCTATCAAAATCAATAAAGTGAATAAAAAGCGGAATAATTACAGCTGCGGGAGGAGGAAAGGAGCGGGAATTAAAACACCGGGTATAAAATTGTCAAATGCTGATAAGAAATAGAGGAATCTGCGGCGGGGAAGAGAGAGAGAGTGTGTGTGTGTGTGTGCGAGTAAGAGAGCGGAGAGAGGGAGGTAAATATAATTGATTGTGATCAGTAGTAGTGAAGTTGCTTGTAGCGCGGAGTGCCATTGCCTGCACGCACACGCACATACACATGAAAATGTACATAACAAACGCATGACTGAAAAGGATGCTTTAACAAGCTAGATGTACGCGTTAAAGAAACACGTTGCATTTTGTTCGCACTCAAAAGTGGAGAAAATGAAAGACGCGCCAGGATCGCTTAACGCGATGCCACAAGCGTTAATTACTGGATTAGAATATTCTTTGTTTTTTTTTTTTTATATATTAAAATGTATGGGAATATACTTAGATTCAGCACATTTCCCCACTTTGGGAACATTGAAGTAACTGAATGTTATTCTACATTTTTAAGGGGATGTAAAAAAGTGTCTATATTCACAGAGTTAGTGTATTTTCAATTTATAACAATATTATGGTATATTTTTGGATCCGACGAGAAGAGCACTCTCTATAATCAATGGGAGAATATATGTGTTTACAACAAGTAAACAAAAACAACATATATCTTTAATATAAACGTATTCGTAAACAATGAAAATCTAAGAGTAGAAAACTGCAACGTCGGTAAGTGTCCTGCTTCACATTGTTTGCGAATACGTTTGTGTTAAATATCACTTCTTGCAGATATATGTATATGTATATATTCTCTCATTGATTATGCAGGGTGCTCTTCTCGTCAAATCCAAGAATATACTAGAATAGTGTTATAAATGGAAAATACACTAATTCCATGGATTTTTACATCCTCTTAAGGTAAAGTTGCATACGTAGTGACCTGCAGTATCGGCTTTGATGTTTTTGTTTATAAAACTGAAATGGATTTCACCTTAAGGTTCCAAAAATTAAGTAATTACATATCATAAAAGTGAAAGTTACTTAACCAATATCTCTCATTATGAACAAATGGCTTATTATTGAGACATTTTTATAATTAAATTATTCTGTGAAAGTAATTAAAAATACACTAATCTAGTAATAAACGACTGATGTTTTTCCTTAATACATTTTGTTAGGTTCAGCCCGAACCTCAACATTTATTTATATTCATCTGTTCTACAAGCAAAGTGAAAATAATTATAATGATAGCAATTTGGCAATTTATTTATTTAAATATTGTTTAATTAATGACATATAATAATACGCAATGATTTTTTTTTTTTTGGGGGGGTTATGGCTACAGATTAAGTACTCCGTATACCACTGACTAAGATTTAGTGATACGCAATGATTATCTACTGAATCATTTGACAGGTTAAAAATTTATTTTAAATTCACACTATACAGTTTTTAAACTTTTCCTTCAAAACAAATGAGTTTTGATATCAATTATAATTAAATTAATTAATGGAATTAAATTAAATTTAGATAGTTTTTATATTATATTATGATGTATTGGTAAATTAATAATTGAAACATCTGACTAATGAGAATGAAAACAAAACATTGAAGCTATTGTACAGTTCGAGGTAGATGCAATTATTCGTTCTTATAGGTTATGTTTCATTTTAAATCATTAAATTTTGCAATTAATTGAACAGCTGACTTTGTTGACAACCAGCAAAATAAATGCAATTAATTGATGTTCAACGTTTTAACCTTCATCTCTGGTCGTCTTAAGAGTTTATAAAATAAAAAATTGACAATTATTGTACAGTGATGTATAGGTGTATATAATTTGTATGGAACAGAAATGTAAATAAGTTGTTTCATTAAAATGTAAAGAGATTTACTTATAATACATAATAAACGTAATAATAATTAAGTTGTCTCAAAGTAATTATTCAACATTGAACCTTACATTATTTTAATACTTCAAAGCTGTCAACATTGTTATAAATACAACTTTAATTTGTAAAAATGGTTAAAATTTAACTTCAATCTCTAATTGAAAGACACTCAGTTTTTAATGATTACATTGTGGACTTTAAATGTGTAAATCATAAAAATTAAATTTCAATGAAGTATGAAAATATAAATAAATAAACTTATAAATATATATATATATATACATAAAATTATTTAAGAAATCAATACACTATATATTTTATTCAAATTTTCAGTGACACCTTGTGTGTTTATTGTATTTTATATATAACACTGCAGCAATAATCATGTATATATAATGACTTTCAAGATCTAAAATTTTAATATCACTCCACTTCACTTTTAAAATATATTAAATGTAACATTACGTTTGTCTTTATCAAAATTAAAATTATTATTACATTCCTTGCAAAGCTTTCTTTGAAAAATAATAAAAATATACTTTCAAACTTTCAATGACTTTTTTTTCTACTGCACTTAAATTAATAGCTGTCACTTATTTTTCTGTCCACTTTTCCAATAATTATGTAAATCCTTAAATAATTCTATTTGAGAATAATTGCCCGCCTGAAACGTTACTGCGAACGGCAACTGCGCGCGTTTGCGCATTTGTACAAATATATATAAAAGCGTGCATTTCTGACGCGTCGTTGGTTATTGGCACATATATTCCACGATTATGTAACGCGAATGCCCTTTCGTATTCGTCGATCACACATATGCGATCACTTTTCGACGACACTTCTAGCCTTATTACCAAAGACTCGGGGGGACAGAAAAACCTGGAAGCGACTTAACTACCGTTCGCGAGTATTCTTGCGGTGGAAATATGACTCAAGATCTGCAGTACGTCACCCGACAATCAGTTTTCGCTTCCTTTTAATTTGTTTTACACGACTTTCGATTGACACACAAAGCAAGCAGCATTGTAAACGTGAAAATATATTCCATCATTCTAGCTGTGATATTTCCATACATTTTCTGCCATTTATATTTGTTTTTATTGAAATTTAATTATATTATATGTGTATAGATAATGGTTAAATTAACAAAAAAGTGTTAAAAAATATTCTTTGTTCTTTATTCCTATAATTATTATAAATACGGATATAAAATCGACGTGTATATATGTAAAATATAATTATATATAAATATAGTTTGAATCACTATTTTTTTGTTTGATTCACTGCTTCATCACTTGAGCATTTTTAAGTTTGTAAATAATATTAATTTCTATTATTCTTTCTAAATTTAAATATATTTACAACTAATTATCGTGCAAACATGTATGCAATAATTATTTTAATAATTATCGCTCGTTAAATGCAGGAATATGAGTAACACAGTATAACTTATTTAGACTTTAAATTATTTTTACTGTGTTGTCATTCATAACTGCATCATTCATAGATGTTGTCTTATCTCGCTGACATATATTATTTTTCTTTTTATATCAAATAAATGTTGTTCGTGTAACACAAAAAGCGTGCGAAATAAATGAAATGCGTTGCAATTCAATTAAAAAAAGATTGTCTATTTAAAGTCATTGCATTTTTAATAATGTCTCAAATTTGCTATCATTAAAAAGAAAATTATGCTCTTTCAATCTCAACACAAAAGTTGTGAAATTATTTCATTTCTTTTATGTGGAAAAGTTTGCAAAAGTCCAAAACATGGTCCATGTGATGTTTAACATTCGTAAACTATTAAATTGATAACATTGATAAATTGCTTTCAATCCTGTTAACTCATACTGTGAGAAATTTACAATCTAATGATATTCTCTACTTTTACTTTCCAACTGTTAAAACAAATTTGTATCATTACACTCCATTATGGAATTGCTGATTCTGTTAAAATTGTCACGTCAATATCTAAACAAGAATTCAAACTTTTACTGATATAAATTGTCAACCCACTTTAATTGAAAATTATATATATATATATATATATATATATTTGACTAGCTCCAGATTTGGTACCAAAATTTAGTTAATTAATTTCATGATTTTAATGACACTAAGCTAATTTAGTTGTCTTTCAAGAATCTTATATTAATGCAAAGTTTCTTATAAGACTGAATTAATATAAGATAGTATACTAATGCAAAATTGTATTAATAAATGCAGATAATGAAAAATTTTGGCTTCAAATCTGTCCAAATTTGCTGAAAAATGCTGGAAAACATTGAGAAACTGCAAAAATTGGAATTTTTCAGCATGCTTTTCCATATATATATATATCCCTATCAGAACAAAAAGTTTTAAGAACGTTTTAAAAACGTACAAGGTTCTTAAAACGTTCTAGAAACGTTATTTAGTTTGTAAAACATTTTAAAAACGTTCGATACCTTCTGTTCTGATGGGGATATTACTATTTCATATACATATATATATATATATATATATATTCCGCATCTTTATATATATATTACCATAAACATTGTATAATTAACCAACAACCCAACGCAAAATACTAAACGACCAAACAAAACTCCTAAAAGCAAAGTGGAACGTTTCGTTTCCGTTCGAAAATTCCAATCCAGCAACGCGTATCACAGCCGTCATTCACATGGCGAATGAATGAAACAGCTTGTCAAATGGATCATCGCCCCGACACTCGAGGAAAACCTTATTTATCCCACCAAAAAAGTGAAGGAAAACGAACGAACGCGGAGTGCGACGGAGAGAGAGAGAGCGCGCGGATCCGCAAAGAACGGACCGAGGATATTCGTCGTCGATTGGTGGTGCGCGGAGAAAAATGGGTTGCACAAAGTATCGCTGAAAGCGAGACGAGCGTCGACCTGGCCGTTTGCACGCGCCAACGACTTGGATTTAAAAAATCGATCCGTACGAAGGAGGATGAGCGACACGGGTAGGGTTAAGGAGGGTGATGGGGGAGGGGGGGAGGTTAGGTTGTCTGGTTGTTGACTTTCGAAATTCGAAATGTTCTCCTTCGGCCGATCCCGAGTGTTCCGCGACGAAAAGTCCGCAATTTCACGGGAGATCCACGTAGATGCTCTCCCCCACTAGCACCACTGCGCCGACTGGGTGACTCTCCCCCCCCACCCACCCCACTACCGTCAAGTACATTGCATTGCACGGCATTGTAATGAACACGCTCGACTTCCTCCTGATCGACATTAACCGCGGAACCGAAGGAAAGGAAGACGGTAATCCCCGTGGCGCACGCAAGATCGAGAAACAAAACAAGGAATGAAAATGGGAAAAGATCACGGGGTGCGAATGAGTGGGGGGGGGGGGAGGGTAGATTGAAAA
>JABFPN010007540.1:0-10192 GCA_022817305.1 Leptoteleia sp. ZL-2020
GGTAATTCGTAATATATGAATTCGTAATATATGAAATAATATTAGTATTTATTTAAAAGAAAGATAATATATCACAACATTACGAAAACACTTAGTAAAATATACTCATATATTTCTCTCAGTGTAGACAAAATGCCATTTAAACATTAAAAATTCGTTGAATTATGCATACGGCAAACATGAACATTTTTCAATCATAAATTGAATAATTCCCTTTAACAAATTACTCGTAATTATTTAAAAAAAAAAACTTTGTATTTTCAACAATTAGAATTTTATATTAGTTAACATTTTGTTTTGCAGAGATTAAATATTGATGAATCGAATGAAATATATTCTCAACGATTATCGATGCTGTATGTCGAGCGATACTTGTTGCATTGTAAAATTTACAATTGTGAAAATATTGATGTTGCGCGAATTTCAATGAATGTTTAACAGGAAAAGTTTTCGCCTTTTATTTTTTCAGTAGTATCAAAATGCATCAACTTTGTTTGCTTAAATCATAATTCAAAATTGTTATTACGCTCATGACAAAAATTTAATTTGTGCGTAGAATACTGTTTATTAATTTTATTAAAACTTTTCTATAAAACTAGTAGAATTTCGGTTAAAAGTAAAAAATAATCAATTGATATTTATTAAATGAAACATATATGTTTTAGCAATTTCATATTAGAAAATAAAAAATTCATACATAGACATTTCTTAATCCATATATGGCCATATATATAATTGATATAATATTCTAGCCATATATGATTTCAGTCATTTCTTTACATTGGAATTAAGAAAAAACATATGTCCATATATGAATTAAGAAAAAACAAATATGTCCATACATAATTTTTTTTATTTTCATACACACAATTGTTAAAACATATACAGACCATATATGTTTCATTTTTACTAGGGTTATTCTTCCGTAATAAAAACAGATTATTGTATCAATTAACTGTAAGATGATAAAAAATTTAGTCGACTACATAAATAAAATATTACCTATTTTTTCTTATAAATATTTTAATATCGAAGTAAGGATCGCTTTCAGAAAAAGCATGCATACAAAATTAACTAAAAATATGTATTACGTAAATGTTAAAGCAAAAAGTTAATGCAAACACATTGCATAAAGAATATTAAATAAGTCCATTTTTCATCATGTCCAGCATTATACAGTCAATTATTACACCAACTAAACTTGTATATTAAAAAAATAGCACATTTTGAATTGAATTTAACTACTTATATTTATAAAATATGTTATATCTTTTTTTGCTGCTGATAAAAAAAAGACTATTATACGAATAGTTTATATAAAAATGTGTTTGTTTCTTGAAAAAAAAATAGTTTTATATCACAAAGAAATATTCAACTATTTTATAAAGTGAGAATAAAATTTGTTTACGCGTTACTTTAGCACTTCAATATATAAGGTAAACAAGAATATTTCCTGTAATAGTGTCATTAAAACGCAAGCTTGTTACATAAATTCAATTATTACAGTAAAATTTAAAAATTATTTACAATCCAATTGTATTCTTACTCATGACATTATTGAATAATTATTTATCTGCACTTTTGAAAAAATTCTATTTAATTCAAAATAATCTTTGTTTACATCAAAGTTCATTCAAATTAAAAAAAATAATTTTAAACATTTCATTTAAAATGAAAATGAGATATTTTTGAAAACAGAATAATTTCTGAGAAAAAAAATTAATTTTTAATAAAAAGTTTACTAATTTAGCATTATATTTATAGAATATATTTATTAGTATGATATTTTAAAGATAAGCTTCCCCACAATGATTTGAACAAAATAAAAAAAAATAGTAAAAGAATATTTACTGATTATTTCATCTGTACATTTTCATGACAAAATTTCGTCGCTGATTAACTTGCTTCACTTCATATAAGCTTTACGTTGTGCAAGCTTAACCCGATTCAAACTGAAGAAACGAGGCTGCAAGTAAGATTGCAGCTAAATATAGGACGCTCATCTAACAAATTCAAACAATAAATGCTTTTATAAATGCATTTGAGAGACGTTTTCAATCATAATTTATATCGAATTGCATTGAAATATAATATATACGCGTGTGCACTGCAAGGAATATTGAAAATTTACGACATTCGATATGAATTTTATGCTCACAAATACACATTTGATGAAAAAAAAAGATTAGAATTTATAGCAAACAAACCTTATCGAATTAATTTATAAGTTTTCATATTATTTTAGGAAAAAGAATATTAATATTATTTTCCTATATGAGATAAATTTTAGCTGACTATTTTCTATATATATATATATATATAATAAAAAAACATAGATCAATTCCTTACCCTAGTAAAAATCAAACATGTATGGACATATATGTATTTTATTAATCCATATATGACCATTGTTTTTTTTTGTTTTTAAAAAGTTTAATAATTCTTTAATAAAAAAAAATTAGCTTATACACGTTTTGCAATAAATTCTTTAAAAACTCCATCTGTTTTAAAATTAGCTTCGTGTATTTTAATCTTAAAGTATTTAATGGGATGAAAAAAGCTAAATCACAAAGTGAATATTCATACCCTTGAAAGCTTACACAATATTTAAAACAAGCCTAAATGATCTGTTAATTTAATTATAGTTAAAGAAAACTTAAATGTATATTTTTAAATTAATTACGAAACGAGATGATAGAATCGTTCACAGCAAGGTGAATTGCAAAAAAAAAATAATTTTATGAACGTGTCGCAACAATTTCATTATTTGCATTTACATTGTCAAACTAAAAATCTCAGATTTATCTAATAATAGTTCCTCTGCTGTGGGAGGCTTTCTTTTTCTAAGTGTAATCAGCAATATCACGTTATAAAGCTTCGAAGATATCGGAGATTACTTTAAATATTTTTAAAATTGAAAATAATCATTTTTCCATGTCACAATTAATAGTCATCTTCAAATGACCACGCATTTTGTAATGATTATTTGATGTAAACATTTATAAATTTGTTGAATACTTGTTCGCGTACACTTTCATATCAAAGTTGCGAATCAATTTAAAAAAGAAATCAAGAACCTAATTTTAAAATCTTAAATTAAAGCCGATGAACTGTTATATGTTGAACATAGATAATGCGCTTTTATAACACGTTACGTAATTGTATCAAATGTTTATAATTATTGGCTGTCAAACTATGTAACACGATAATCAATTAAAAATTGATCATGAGATAATCGATTAATTGGATTGTGTAAATAATAGTTTTTTATAAATACAAGTAAGGAAATTCAGTCGGCAGAAGAGGCGATGAATCATAATTAAGATGACAAACGATTGGCAATGCAATCAGTAACCGATATTAATTTAAACGAGAAAAGACGCGAGCGGAATTCCATCAGAATTCACCGTTCCATTTTGGAGCTTGCAATAAAAATTTTTTGAACATTGAACCAACGTTCATTAATGTACAAGTGCGATAATGAAAATTTCATTACATTTTAATTATTATAATGACGAATCTCAAGAGTTACAAATAAATGAAAGTGTTCCTTATAAATTAATTGAAAAAAAATATGCACATTTATTTCCTTTTATAACATGTAATTAATTTAGGATGCGTAACTTATCTGACACGTAATCAATTTGTAGAATTAATTTGTATTACCATTGATACAATCAGACAAATTCATTGTATTCATGACAAACAAATGGTAATAAATTAGACACACCAGTAATATCATTATTTACTGAATGTCAAAGTTCAATATATGTTAATAAAAATAATATTAATTGTATTAAAAATTGTGTTATACTTTTTAACTGTTTTAACTTCTTAACAATTTCATATATGTAGGAAATAAAAAATTCATATCTGGACATATATAAATTAATAAAATACATATATCTATATATGTTTCATTATTACTAGGGTACTTGCATTTTTCACATAGTTGGATATATTATTATTATATTTTTAAATATTTCACAATTAAACAGAATACCAAATGTCAGCAAATTTTAAAAAAGAAACGTTCGATAGTGATTGGCTGTTAAGAAAAGGTTATTGTTCGATTCGGGCGACATCATCAAGATGTCAAGTGCAACAAGAAAAACACGTAAGCTAATTCAATGCGGAGAAAGACTGTCTAATCGTACAACCAACTTGGCTGCAGTCCAGGTCATTGTTTCCTTACGAATTTAAGAGTGGCGTTCTAATTATTAAACGAGATTAAACGAAGTTCAATTGGAGCTGACTCCGAAATACGTCGAAAACAAAGAATTGTTCCAACAGCTAGACTTACATGCCTGCATTTATGCTACATATATACCTGCATATATGTCACGTATATATCTGCATATATGTCACGTATATATCTGCATATATGCCACATATATATCTGCATTCTTGGCACATATATACCTGCATTTATGTCACATATATACCTGCATATATGCCACATATATACCTGCATATATTCCACATATATCCCACATATATGTTGACATATATGGCAATCTATATAATTTTTTTTCATTGATTCCAGACTAATAATTTTCCACACGGTAATTAATGAAAAAAAATTTTTTTCTCCTTCTTCTGACCAAGTTTATCATAAACTGCATTCGAAATGTTAACGCAGGCTGAATTTGCACGCAAGTATATTCATGCGACATAGAATCTGTATGCAAAAATATGATAAGTATCCGTAGCCAAATAAAGCTCGAACACGGGCGTGACGCGACTATAAATTTCAGATCATGGACATAACAAAACGTAAACGCTTCGTGCAAAACTTGCGGCGGCATGTGTCGCGGTCGTACGTCTTGTTAAGATGAAACGGCCGTTACGTTCGAGTGAGAATCGTCAAAAACAATTTTACCGATTGACAATGTCGCGTGTGCCCCGCCCGTCAGAAATAGCAATTTTGGCAGCGTCGTGCCGTCGATTCGGGGAAATACAGAGCGGGACTCGAGGTCGTGCCACATTTTCGTAGGTCGGGGTTTGCCAATTAAGCACTCGATGTCGCAATCCCCACGTCTTTTGTCATTTTCAACGTGTTGTTTGTCACTCCGACGAGAAATGTATAATTCATTTATTTGAAATAAATGATATTTATAAATTGGAATGAAGTATGAGAACTGAAGTTTGATTGTCGAAGGGAAAACAAAGAAGGAGAAATTGAGGAATATTAATAAGATTAAAGTAAGAATATTAAAGTGTAAATGATATAAAATATAAGCAGCGATAAATCTAGGCATGAATTTAGTCATTTTTCGTACGAACGTGAAAAGTACGTCGACTAAGCTGAATTTTCTTTGACCGGCGTAAAGGTGAATTCAATTATGTGCCTAATTTGAAACACAGATTTGATAAGAACTACGTATGTAAAATACGAAATGGAAAGCTCCACTTTTTTTCCTACCGACATTTGAAAAAGGAAAGAAAAAAAAAAACAAAAGGATAGTATTTGCTATTCCGAAATGCAAATGTGATGAACGCTTAAGAATCACGCGATGAATAACGACGAATAACAGAGAATCGTAATTTCTGGTTCATATTTACATTTTTTGGCCAAATTTATACATTTCATATTTCGTGTGTTATTCGAATACAGTAAAATTTGATTATAATATAATACGTTAAAGTATTAACAGTAAGAAAATTTTCCCTTACGTGAAAATATGTCTTCATTCTGTTTAACACAATAATTTGCTTACGCCAGTTAATAAATTCTTTTGTATTATTATTATTTTTTTTGATCCACTTAAAATTTAGTGACGTAAAGCACTGCTTAAAAAATGTCATAATTTTTGGTCTTTCAATTTAATTCAAAAATAAAAGTAATATTTAAATAAATGAAACCTCCAGGAAAAATTAACCATATATGGTCCATATATAATCCATACATAGTTCATGTATGGTTTAACAATTTCATATAAAAAAATAATAAATTCATACATGGACATAAATGTTTTTTCTTATTTTAAGAAATTGTTAAAACATATATGGACCACACATAGTTCATTTTTACTAAAGATGCTCATAAACTTTATGGAATTTACCGCATTTTCGCGATAATACCTCCATCTTAACATTTCATTTCCATTAAATCTTTGTCCCCGCGACTCAATTCGTAAAACCTAACAAACTTCTGCACTTTCACACAGGGACAAAAAAAATATCCCACGAGAAGTATCTAAAACTTCGTACGACTGAGTATTTTACTCAGAAGACAAAGTGAAACATTCGAGACACGCGATGTCTTCATTTTCATTCGCCGCGGCGGTCGATGACTTAATATAAGACATTCGAAAGTGGCCATTTTTTGCACCAAATACTTCGCGAATTATAATCTGTTTACGAAATCTAACACACGTTAATTGATCATTATGCATAACAACACGCTGCCTCGGATAAATCCGAGCGACATCCGCTAAATTAGCATAGAAACTTGACTTTCGGTCTGCGAGCGTTCAAGCGAATCCGAGCATGCCGAGAGAGAGAGAGAGAGAGAGAGATACACTCTCGAATCTCTAAGCGCCAGACGATAACACGATTTTTCGACCTGTCCCGAGATATCAGCAAAAGTGAATTATACAACTCCGCGTCAATCTTATTTGCCGCGTCACATTTTCTAACGCACGTTTAAAGAGAAGATTTATGCACATTTACGGTATTTGGTGCTTCTAAGAAGATCACATTTAATCTACAAAAAATGTTACGGAAAATAGTTAATATTACAGTTGGAGAAAATTAATATTATTAGTTGCTATTATAGTTTATAATAACTCAGGGATATTATAATATTCTATAATATGGTCATAATATGGACCATATATGGATTAAGGACAAACATATATGTCCATATATGAAATTGTTAAAACATATATGAACATTTATATTTCATTTTTATTTCAAGTCGTTTCACAGTTAGGAATACTATAAATGTCACACTTGAATCGTTATAAAATATAGCAACAACTTCCAATAAATTTCTCTTACTGTATCAAGTAAATTAATATTGTAAATGATTATCATCGAAACGTACAATAATAATTGAAAAAAAAAATAATAAAACTTCGATAACAATTGTATTGATTGCGATTGCATAATAAATTTCAAGTGTTTGTTATTTTTAATTTCAATGCAACATATATATCGTTTGAGTTGCGCTTTTTTTTCCAAGATTAAACCTACACTTATAAACTCAAATATGCTCGCACATGTGTTGAAAATAGTTGCAGACATTATAGGGATGTATAAATAAAACGACCTCGGTTAGTTCACATTAACAATGCACCAAACAAAGACCTTGAAAGAGACAAATTTTAGTTGCTTAATATGAGGTCGAAAACACGTTTAATCGAACTTCTATTTAAATGTCATCCAAAATCGGTTTAACAAAATTAATTGCGATAAATTTTAATTTTGATTATTCATTCATTCTTCATCGATTGATTTCCCTGGGAACCTGTTTTTGACGTATTAAATGGCACATTTATAATGTCGCAAACGTACAAGTAATAGGTAAAATTATCAGATAACTCGTTGAATAATCAAAACATTTTTTATTATCGATACGGTATCATAACGTCTCATTTGAATTAACTAAACATTATTCGTATCAACTAGTCCTTATACCTTCTATATTCTGCATATAACTGTAGTGACTAATTCAAACAAATTAGTACCACGTTGGATGCTAATTATAATTGAAACATTGTAATCATATTATATACGGCAGTTAGGAGCAACGTTAAATGAGCATAAACGTAGAAAAATGGTACGACAAACTAATAGTATAAATATCATATATATAATTTCTTCACGAAAATGTATTTTGCTATTAATAAAATTTAAGATGAAAAGTTTTTATTGGTTTCTGGAAAGTAAATTTGATTGATTTAATTATAATTATATTTGCGTTAATTAATGTATATATTTATAGTATTATATACTATTTATATTATACTATTTATAGTATTATATTATATATTTATAGTAAATAGAAAATGAGAACATATCTATGCAAGAATAATCTATTTTAATACATATGCAAAAATTTACCTTTGTATTTTTTACTTCCTATTAATGTTTAAAGATTTTTTATCAGAAAATATTAAACAATATTATTCTATACGAGATCAATATTCAAATTATATTTAAAAATTAAAAAATTTCTTCCGCAAATTTCATTCAATTATTGATTAGAAACTTATATAATTATTTAAGTTGCATTCGACTTGAACAAAAAAAGACGTTTTGTACGCGTTTATATAACAATTTCGTTTTATGCATGCAATGCGATAATTTCTGCAGCGACATTCATTGTTTTCGATCAAATATTCCTTAGCAATTCACTCGATAAATTCTCCGTCAATCAATTTCGTTAAAAATGTGTTATTATTCAAAATCATAACGATAACAGCTGATTTTAACGTCTCTCTTTTTACTACTGCAAAATCATCTTTAACTATATATAATATTTTCATATATAGATTAAGAACAAACATATATGTCCATATACGAATTTTTTATTTCCTTATATGAAATTGCTAAGATTGCTAAGACATATATGGACCACACGTGGACCATATGTCTCATTTTCACGAGAGTATATATCCTAACAATTTCAAATTTTACTATATTTTATCTTAAGAAATATCTACATATTTCCATCTCTATTATAAAACCCCGGAACAACTATAATCAAATATCTCTCAGTCAGTTATTAAAAAAAGGCGCTATTTAAATATAAAAAAATACATTCTCGCGCTAAAAAAACTTATGATAAGTGGCGCGGATCGATAGTTGTTAAATATTGAAACGAGTAAGCTGAGCGCAAATGGAATTTTCATTTCGTCGAATGAAAACGAAATTACGTGTAAGGTAAACTTTCTTCCGCGCTAACGACACTGGGAACGAGGCGATGAAGTTTGCGCATACGTAATGCACAAACACACAACGGCCGCCCCGTACTTTCAGATCGGCACAATTATTCCCGTCGGCGTTCTAATCGGACGGCGCATAAGTATATAAAAGCCGAGGAGCGCATGTTTGCAATCAAATATCCGGCCTGGAAATGGTCAAAGTGAAACAATGATCTGTCTTCCCTGCCGACTTCTCCATCCGTTAGCATTGTGCGCGCCGTCAAGTCGTGACGCGGATTGGAACGGGAAAAGATAAACCGGGGAGAGGGGGGGAGGGAGCGCTTGTAACTAGAAATTGTGCATCCGAGTGGCCAATGAAAAGGTCCCGTTCGAAAGACACACTTTCACTCGACGGGGACGAACTTATCACCCCTCGTATCCCCCTTTCTAATGTCAAAATCTGCGCCGAGAGAAATCCCAGATTGCGCATGAAAACAGGAAGACGCGGCGCGGGAAGGAAAAGAGAGAGAGAGAGAGAAAGATTGCGAGCAACTGCGCTTATATTGTTGTAGCATGATGATTAAGATAAATATGGAATGTATTATTAAATGAAACAAACTTCCAAACATACAACATAGTTCTTACATATACACTGATAAAAAAAATTTATTATACATTGAGAAAAATGAAGTTGGGTTTCCATTTACGCTAAATATTATCTATTTATCCTAAATAGAATTATTTTTACTTTAAGAAATTTTACTAATATTAAATAGAAAATCTATTAAACATAAGAAGATTTTATTAGTCTTAAAGAGACAGTTTTGTGAGCGTACACTGAGAATGATAATATTCATATATGGTATGTATATATGTGTACTATTTACAGTCATACAGAGTTATTTGCAAACTTTTTTAATATATAACGCGCGAGGAATGTTTAATGCGGTAGACGGCTTTTTACGTTAAATTATTTATATTGCTGAAACGAACGCAAAACTAATTGCATTTGCGCTGTAACTTTTTTTTTTCTTCCTTCCATCCACTACGATGTTACGAGATCCGCGCAAGTATGTGCCAATGCATAAACAATAACGATAAAGCGCGGATAATTTGCCGCGGCAGAAATTTTATTTAACGAGAAAATCACCGATACCGGTATATCATCTTCCGAGCAGGCGATCATGTGACGTGTACACTGAGAAAAAAGTTGGGATAAAAATTATTATACTAAATGTAAAAGTGGGGACAAATTACAATTCTTGTGATATTTAAAATACATTTTAAAAGAGATTATCAGTATTGTACAAGTTGTTATG
>JABFPN010007541.1:0-10189 GCA_022817305.1 Leptoteleia sp. ZL-2020
AAATAAATGGCCTTTATTAGAAACAAATAATTTTACTTTATTTCAAATAAATTTTTTCCTTGTTACAACTAAATTTTTTCAAATAAACCTATTTATTTAAAATTAATAAATTTTTTCTCTGGGTGTACATATTTACATCAATGTATTTCATTTAAAAGTATTTAGTACAATATAAATTAACTATTTTAGCTTATGGAAACATACCTGTAATAGATAAATTGAACAATTTTCAAAATTGTATTCTCAACAGCTGTCATGTAAGCATTAATTTGATTCCAACAATGCTTTCTTTTTGGTACTATTCATACTTGTTCAGAATGATTTTCATTTAGAAAAACTGATATTTTGTTTATCTATTATTTTTCTATGTATAAGTCAATTTTTTTCTTACATATACTCCAGTTTATCCATGTATAACAGCTACAAACTGTCATTCTTGAATTCGTTAACTTTTAAGGTATTGGACATATTCAAAAATTTATATTATTTGAAATTTGAAATAAAACTGAAAATTATTATACGAATAAACTGATAAAATAATACATTTATTGCACGTATACTATATGCAATACACAAATTTAATAATTTATTATTACATAATTAAAGATTAGAGACGGGAAAAATAGTATCCACAATATGTTATTCATATCATATAAATGTAGTGCTTCAGCAGTTACACTTTGTTTACTTTAAATAAACAAATTACTGTAATGTTATAAATGTAACATTCGTGAATAAGAGACTAATTTCTTAATGTTCTGAATTTTATCAAAAGAAAAGCATTGTTCCAGACATGAATCACCTAAGTCGAAAAATCCGAATTTTGTAATAATAATAGAATAAAAATGATAAATTATTACACACAACTTATTCAACAGTCAGATAATTTATTAATTATTCAATGACAACATTTAACACCAACAACGACAATGACAACAATCAGATAATTTATTGAATATTAAATATATTTAAATATAACAAGTCAGAAATTTTTATTAATAAATAACACTTCAGACAAAAATATGACGATGAACGAAGCATTAAAAAAATCAAAAAGTGAAATAGAAAATATTTAATAAATATTAGGACATAACATTTATAATATTTATCAATTTTGTTACCCTAGAATAAATCATTCTTAAATAGTGTATTAAGTATCTAGGGAGCGCAGCATGCTTTATTCGAGCCAAGCTCGGACTGGAGCCAAGAGCGGCCGAAAAGAACCGAGGGGCACCGAAAGCGCTTGATGCTTATGTTATTTTTTCTCATACCGAAACTCGAAATGGCCTTTCAAGGGCCAATGCTAAAAACTTTGTTTTATGTTCCCGAAAGAATTTTCGCAAAGCGAAAGAAACACGCGAAGCGAGGAAAGATATTTTTCGAACCCTAGGGTAAATAAACTCTACTTCGCGCTCGCTTAACAGGCCCGCGAAAGACCATTTCGTGTGCAGGTATGAGGAAAAAGCATTTATTATATCATACTTTCGTTACTTGTTAAAAACTTATTTAATTTTAATATTTTGATCAAATAAATAATTTGGTCAAATTGAACACTCTCTTAATTATATTTCCTGCGGTTTTTATAATCCATGCCATATGAACAATTGAAAACGTTTTGTTGACCATAAACATTAAACTTTATTATTGTTTATATTGGAATTGATAGCCCAGTATCCGAACAATGATGAATTTTATCGTTTTGTATTGCGTTTTAAATCGATGAAATTCAATGAAATTTTTGAAAATAGAAAAAAAAATTGACCGAGTATTGACGTTAATGCGCGAACGCTCTAGCCTCTGCGCGATTAAACGCGTTCAGTGAAGAGCAAAATGTTAGCTTCTAGAATTAAATGGAAATTGACTTTACATTCCGGGCCAATGAATTAAATATAAATCTACGGGTCAACTTTTAGTTTTGTTAATGATTCTTGTACAGATGCTTCAATAGATTCTTTTATATATATTAAAGGATATTTAATAGATACTTATATGTATATATATATTTGTACATTTATTGTACAAAAGACATTTATTACTTTCATCTTCACTTTATTTCTACTAGAATAAAAAAATATCCAATTTCAAACACAAAATCAAGTGTCACTTATTTATACATAAATTATTTTGTATTAATTAATAAATAAAATCTAATTTTAATATACATTTTTATTGCAGTTGGCACTTATACAATTACAAATAAAAAAGTTATTTGTAATGTTTTGGATCAAAGTTTCAAATTTGATTTCCCTCTAATTTTTACAACAAAACTAAGTGCTAATATATATTTTTTTTACTTGAATATCTGATATATTATTTTTTAAAATTAATAAATTACATATTTTAGATCCCAAACATGATGGAAACTCTGAATCTATTAAAGCATCTGTACAAGAATCATCAACAAAACTGAAAATTGACTGTATAGATATATATTTAGTTCTATTAGGGATGTAATCATGTTAAAAAAGATATATCCTTTTTATCTAATTTTTATTTTTCATCAAATAAAATAAACAATTTAAATATCGTTATTTAATTATAATTTATTGTTTATTTTGTACTTTGTGACGAGGCATATATTTTGCTCGACCATTCGCCACGGCCTTTTGGGTTTCGGGTCGAAATTGTTGAAGGTCTCGGGTGACTAGCGTCAATTCGGGCCCAATTTCTCAATCACATATAACTTCGTTAACAAGGGTCAGGATCGCCACCCGGTCTCAATACCGGGACAGTATCGGAGAGGGGCCCGAATTCACAATATTTCTCCCCGATTGCCCATTGGCCATGAAGCGGAATCTTTTCTCGCGTAACGGAACTAATCACGGAAGATTCGAGGCAAGGGATCCCTATAACTTCCCGTCCCCAAAATGAAGAGCCCGGTTCACGTAATAGTTCAAAATCTTTTATTCAAACGTAATTTTTATGAAATCAGAACAAAGTTTATTTTTCTCAAATACAATTTTTTCGATATCGAACAAAACTGAAATTCGAATTTTTGCTAAGACACAAGTCGTACGGACAATTTTTCCCGTGATCTCGGGATCGGCGGATAAGCTCTCTTAGGCGAGACGATGACCAGATTTTGTCTCCCGGTTACAGTACGCGCGACAACCGATTCTCAATAATTCCACCAGACTCTCACACGCCGCAATTCTCCCGACAGAGTGTTCCCACTCGACTGGGGAAAAATTGCAGGCAAATACCGTGGGCACCGGGTATTCAGCCCAATTTCTGATAGCTTTTCCCTCAACGGTCCCATGCGAATCCCACAAACGAACCGACAATTTACTCAATATCGAATCTTCCTCGCGACGAACAAACCAATACAAAATCGCCCTACCGTCGTCGCCGTCCGCGACTTACGCCGTTACCGATCCTGGTCTCGTGACCGCTGCTGGTGACGCCACGGGAGCGTGGCTCGGGTGAAGATGTCCTTGCTGGCCTCTTTGTCGGTCTCGATCTTGCCGCTGTACAATATTCTCGCTGACCGTCCGACTCGCTAGGCACTCTCCAACTCTCGAGTTGCCCAAAAATCAAAAAGCTCTTCGCCTCGCTGCCCTGCCCCACCGCTACGCCGCAAGCTCTTTCGTCCTCGCTCGGCCGAACTTCGGGTCCGCTTTTCTGACCCGAACGCTGCTGGCTTATCGGGCGCTTTCGGCGTCTCTCGGCAATTTTCGCAAAGCGGGACATTTTGACGATAGGTCCGGAACTCGGGCCTGTTTCGGGACTCTGGCACAGCCCTTGACTTCCCCGTAACTCCCCTAGCGGACTGATGAAGTAACGGTTGCCATACCAGGCCCAACCGTCGGCGGCGAATTCCCTACAGGTTCTCTCCCTCCCGGGCCAGACGTTACCCCGGGTGAGGAGGACTCTCCTCGGATCCGAGACTTCGTATTAACCGGTGCGGTGGCTGCCATTTGGAGCAGCAGCTCAGCGATGTAGAGGTCCCGAGATTTGGGACGCCGACCCTTTGGTTCGTGGAGATGTTGCCCAAGACCTCGTATGAGTGGTCGGCCGGCGTTGGCGTCGGAGCGAGCGAGTAACGGGGTGCAGGGCTAAGGGCGTAGGTGTTCCGAAGGGTTGATGGTCGTCCCACGTTGGAGCTCCAGTCTGCTCCTCCACTCCCGTGCTGGTCACAATCTACGACTCGAAATGTTCAATAAACAAAAATACTCAAAATTTCGAACGAAAAGGAAATTACAAAAAAAAATTTTTACAAGTTTCTCGAATAATGATTGAACGCAAAAGAAATTTCCCCAAAATTATCGATACAATTAATGATGGCGTCATTGGCATACTCACGCCCACACTCATGATTCATACTCACTCGGCCACTCACTCTCTCGCTCTAAACGTCACTTACTTTCTCTCTCATACCGCAGTCTTTTATCGCATTCACTCGCACGCACGCATTCCGTCTCACTCATTCACTCGCATGGTCGTCTCGCACCTCGTTATCGCAGAGGTGGAGGGTGCCTACTTACCAGCTGGACATCCTCACCCGCGCTCCCTTGCACCTGAAACCAAAAATAACCCCCTCGCGAGCGGTATCCCTGATTCGCGAACGCGCGGGCGCGAGATCTCCCGGGTAGGGCCCCCAAATCGCATTTTTCAGACGGGCGGCAAAAAGGCGCCCCGTCACAACTTATAATAATTTTTTACATTATTTATTATATTCATATTATGTATTTACTTATATGTATTATATTTCTATGTACAATACTATTTAAATTTAAAAATTATATTTACAAAATTATATTAATTGTAATATATTAAAGTATATCATATATATATAATTAAAATTAAAAAAAAATAAAATTTAGTATTTTATTATTTTTCGAATTTACTTTGTATATTTCATAATTGATGAATTATGGTTGATTATTAAATAAGAATTTATTTTGCTATACATTTCTATTACAATTATTCAATTTTAAACGAAATAAATGGTATTGAATTATTACAATAATTAAAATAATTAAGCTAAACTTCAAAAATTACAAATTATTTTATAATAACAATTACAAAAAATATAATTGTATTTTTGAAATACTTATTTTTGGCGGGCATCTTCTTGTATATTCCTTCAAGGAAAAGACCGCTCAATACTTCTGGGCCGCTATTCTCAAATTAACGTTTTCGTAAAACGTTAAGTTTTAACGTTTTGGTAAATGTGGCAACATTGCGTATCATGAAGCACGAAATATGATCGAGTTTCGGATCTGTAGTAATTCTATTTCATAGAACATTGAATGGAACACATGTTTTTTAAAATTGTTTATTTTATTTTTAGTTAAAATTAAAGTAATTTTTCAGAATAATAAGTAAGTTGCATAATAAAAATTTCAAGGTAATGTAAAATATCCCAAAACTGTACATATTTTTTGTGTAATTGAATTAAACTGAAAAATCTTAAAATATTTTTTTCGAAAATTAATCATTAAATATCAATTATTATATTTCTTTGAAAAATGGATTTTTTAACAATTTGTAATGAAATTTATTAATATAATTGAATCATTGTCCCGACAATATTTATTAAAATGTGACATATATGCAAGACAGTAAAGCTTCTTTTTATGTCTGTCATAAAAATTTTGTATAATATTATTATGAATTATATTCTCTTACATTATATCATAAAGTATATATTTTTTTATTATATTATGAATTTCATTTATACTTTGTAATTTTTATAAAATTATTAATTAGGAATTAATAAATAATGCCGTTATTTTTTCCCGTGTATAATCTGTAAAGGAATTTTATACAATTATTTTTATATGCATTGCTTTTTTGTTTTGCAGAAATCAGCACGCGGCTTTTTCTACCATTAACATTTGAGAGAATATATGCATTATTTTTTATCAAGAATTTGGATTTGTTTAAATCAATGTATAATTATCGTAATGCATGGTTCGTTCCCTGCTGTAAAAATTTACGTAAGATTCCTATATGGGATCGTATGTAGGAACCTATAAAGGATTCCATATGAAATTATGGCATAGTGTTTTCATATGGGATCGCATATGGGACGCCTATGTAGTAATCACATATGGAAATGATTTATTTATATGAAAATATTTACCTTCGTATAAAAATTCTTACACAAAAAAAAAGTTCTGAAAATGTACTATACGCGTATATTTTAGATCCCCAAAATATACGTTAATATTTATGCATAAAGAGAGTTTCGAAGTCAGTCGGCCATTCGAATGACATGTTTAATGGTGATTTCGAGGACATATACGTACAAAATACATGTGTTTATCTATCAGATCAGGTAAGTATAGAAAAAAAAATTGAGGGAAATTTATTTATAATTATTTTCGTAACGGTATTACATGATTGTATACTCGTTTAAAATTTAAAAATGTCACGTTGTAAAATTAACTATGACAAAATACAAACTTTCATTACCTTGCAATTCAATTTCTATGATTACATATGTATAATGTACAACATGTAAGTGATATTAAACAAGTGCAACGTGAATAACCAACTTTTACAATGTGCCTTTAACGTGACAAGAATGATAGGAAACGTTGTAATTTTTCATTCATCAATTTTTTCCGTGCATTTGATCATTTAACTCTATAAAATTGATGCCGCAATAGACACTAATATTTGCATACCAAAGGAGTATTCCCTGCAAAAATTTGTGATTAAAGTGCATTAAATATAATAAAAATTTTCGATTCTTTTGAATGCACTTTAATGAACAATCTTAATTCCATTTATGACATTAAATAGAATTCAAATTTAATTTCTCAATTCCGTTTATGTAATTCATGTTTATTCATTGTTATATTTAAATATTTACTTATTTGGAATTTAATAATAATAATTAATTAATGGGATAGCTTATGACATAAATGATAAACAAGATATACGAAACGTAACATTTATTAAATATATTAAAAATACAACCTTTATTTGTTAGTTGAATAAAATACAGTTGTTATATTTTTTATATTGTATTCTGAACTATTGAAATAAATAAAGAAATATTTTGTTAATTACATGCATTTCTATTTGATGTGATTGTTAAAAAAAATAAAGTGTAAAAATTTTTCTTTTTAATTATGTAACAATTTTTAAGTAATAGTATATCGCTGATGAATTATAATTGTGTAACGGTTTCTTCGAATAATAGTTCATATTCATACTCCTCGTGATTTCCTGTGTCTTCCTTATTTTGTAAAGATGGACTATTATTCTGTTGCAATTCATTTCCATCAACACATACGTTGTTTATAGTCGACAAATCTGTTTTTTCCAAAGTAAGTGTTGGCTGATCTTCTTGATGAATAATTAAATCAGGTCCTGTATTTACAAATATGCATTATATTTTATATAAAATTATTTGATGATATTAAATACAACTGATTTCACACTGTTAACATGGAATGTTTATTTTAACAATAATAACCCTAGTAATACATGATATCATTTTAAGGTATAATACATGTCTTAAAAATATCACTTCGTATACGACCCGTATATCGTGGTAATATTCGAAAGATATATTTATATTGGACATTATTACATCTTTTTTGAATATCATGGAAATATTGGGATATTTTTGGAATACCTTCGGATTATTATTCGTTATTAGAAGAGTATATTAAATTACTTACTGTCCCGTTTAATAAGACTGATTTTTTTCGCTAATAATCGTCGTCTGTTATCTGCTATAAGATCGGCTTCATCGACGGATTTCTGTTTTTCAGTTATTAACCAGTATTTAAAAATATCTGAAATTAATTTTAAATATATTAATGAAGAGTATGAAAAATGTAAAATTAGCGAAAAATAATTAAGTAATAGATATGTAAATAAATATTGAGTAACAAAATCACTATTCAGATTCTCCCTTAATTCGTTTTTTCCGCTGAAGTTACCTTTTATTGCTAAAACTTTTATCGGATCTAACGTGTTGACCTGTTTCATTCCTTCTTTTTTACGATTACTACAACGTCTTGTAATTGAACTGTTTGCAAGTTCAGTTTCAGAGAACAAAGATAAAGCCATTCCATACACAAATGAACCAACACTTTTCGTTTGGCATTTAACCAAAGCATATGTGTTTAATGGTATCCATATATCTTGTCCAATATATATTTTATCAAGTTCCTAAAAGCATTTGTGAAGTATATTGTAAAACACAGTTTCCAATGTTTTATGTATTATTATTGTAATTAAAATATTATGGTTATTATTGGTAATATTCTTACCTTATTATTCATGTCGCGTACAATATGCCCCACTTTAAACTGTGCTTGACATTCAAGTATATTATTACTTGCTAAAAATGGAAATATATTATTATTATATATTTAATATATCAACATAACAAACATTTAAAATAAAGAAGATATTATTTATAAAATTATAAACTAATATTATGAAATATTAAAAATTATTACACACAAATACATAAATATATTAACGCACACGATATAAAAACATTTTATACATACATATATATATGTATTATAAATATGTGTGAAATTATCTAAAATTACCAGGTATATTCTCTTTGTGTAAAAATTGTCTTTGACATCGTATATTTAACTCTTTCAATTCCTTAATTTCTTTTTCTTGAGCTTCATTAATTTCTTTTAATAAATTTATTTGTTGCAGTAAGTTCTCATATTTAGAATTAATAACGGCTCTCTCGGCTATTGCATCTTTACATTGTCGCTTCAAGGTAGCAATATGCTCAAAAAAATTGTGTTCATAATCATCAATCTAAAAAAATTATATTATTATAAATGTTTTATAAATGAATGCATCAATTTCTTGAAAGTAATATATTAGTTTTACCTTTGAATGGCATGGTTGCACGTTTTCATCACATTCTAATGTAATGGGATGGGGTGAATTTATGATTTTATTTTCTAATAAATTGTTGTCTATATCTATATAATTAGAATTAGGATATATTTTTACATGTTTTCCAGAACCAGTATTTTCTTGAATCTATACATAAATATAATGATTCTGTCAATATTTACAAGTATAATAAATTGCATATTGTATAATGTAATTTATTAAAGTATTTTTCTTCTATTAATAAAAATGTTCAAGCAATTTAGTTAATAAATTTTTTATAAAGTAAAAAATTTTATTTTAAAATTATTATTCTGAAGATAATATTTTATGAATAATGACATATAAAACGTTCAAGTGTGTGAAGAATATATTTTTTTTAAATATTTATTAAAACATTACCTGCATTTTTGTACTTGACTCCTTTGAATCTTCTGTTTGCCTCGTTAAAGTATTCTCGTGTTTACTTTTCCGTATGTGTTCTAACATTAACTCTTCCAGATAATCCTGCAACATATTGTGAATAAAACATATATGCAATGTAGATTAATTCTATTGATTGATATTAAATTAGAAATATGTGTGTACCTATAATTAATAATAATGTAAGCAATTGTTAAAAATTCATCAAACAACAAAATTTTAAAGCTGATATATATTTCAACTAATAACTTACATTTTTAGCAGTTACATCTTTATTTCTTTTTGATTTTTTGTATGTCATTTCATCATCTGATACTTCACTTGCAGATTGTAAATTTTTTAATGGTGGAATTCTAACTCTTTTAATATTTATTTTCTCGTTTAAAGTAGGAAGATTTTCTGCAATAAAACATTGAACACAATAAAAAAGATTTATGCTAAAAATAATTTCAATTTCAAGAACAACTTATTATAAATGAACTACACACAATTAATAAATTTTCTTCTTACCAGCCGTGAATATTATTGTTGCATCCTGAATATTATTGTCCACTTTAACTTTGTATTTCTTCAATTGATCAAACTGTGTAATATTCTTTATGGCAATATCCTTAACTGGTACAATTTTAAATTGCTTATTGGCACAGAAACGAACATATGCATATTTATCCATTTTGTTGATCAAATGATGAAAATAATACTGCAATACTACTTGTTATGTTCTCTATTTGGAAAAATATGTATCTGATTGGTTCTTAAGAATTCAAAACATCAGACAGTCGACAACGCGATGTTAGCGACACGTTTACTTCAATATTTAACCGCACAAGTTTAACTGACCGTGTAAAAGGAAGAAATAGAGAGTAAAATATTGTATTGTGTTAGGATAATATTTATATTAAAAATTGTTTTTATACATAGTATTTCAGGC
>JABFPN010007542.1:0-10189 GCA_022817305.1 Leptoteleia sp. ZL-2020
CATAGAATACTATACAATGTGTATAGAAAAAATTCCCAAAAATTATAAGTGATACACATACAAAGAACGTATAGGTTCAGTATTCCAGGATTTATTGCTAAATATGCTATTTATTTTTCTCGGTGTAACGCCACCAAGCTCTTCGTTACCGAAGCAACGTTTAACCGCGATCTCGTCCCTTGCCGGGGCCTAAATCCACCCCGCCGCTTATACCGGTTCTCGCATCCTCAAAATTAAATTTGCACCGACATAATAACTACACTGCGCGCGACCATGAAAACTACCCGGGATAAATATTCCTCGCGGCTGAGTTTCCCTCGCGGGACCCCGCCGTGTCCGTTGTGATGTATGCGCGATAAAAAAAAAGAAAAGCGCCGATCCAATTTCCGTCCGTCTCAACTACGGCAGCCACGCTAACAACGGTTATTAAAAGGGACAAAAAGGGTACAAGAGAGAAGGAGAGAGGGAAGCAGTGCGAGATAAAGAGGGAGAGAAGGAGAGAGATATAGAGATAGAGACCCTAGTAAAAATTGAAATTGGGGCGAAATATGGCCCGGTTAAGGCATCCATGTGATTATGTTAGGCCTAGATATGGCAAACCCAGGTAGAGCTGTATGTACACTGAAAAAATTGCTATTTAAATCAAATGGAATATCATTGGTAGAACTAGACATATCTATTTGATTGAAACAGATTCCAATTTAGAGAACTAGATTCTATTTGAAAACATTGTAGTCATTTTATAGAGTGTATTATATCCAAATAGGGACCGTACCGCTAATGCACTATGAATTTTACTAAGGACAGAAAAGACAGGGGGGTGGAAGTAACGCAAAAGAAGGAAAGGTACCCCGGAGGGGTGGTAAATTGGCGCCTGGGCCTTAAATACCGCGCATCGGCACCTTTTTCGAACGAAAGATGAAACGTTGAATGGGGGAGGGGGGAGAGAGAGTGCTGGCGCGTCGCGCGGACCGGCGGATGGATTGAAGGAAGCGTTGCTAGGTAATGGTCGCTCGTCGTTCGTCGCTCGTGACGGCGCGACAGGAGCGAGAAGGGGTTGGAAGGCGGCTGCGCTGGGTTGTCGGCGCTTACGCGGCGACGCCAGCGCACTGGCCGCGGCGGCTCCAGTTGGAGCACAGCATCACTCGCGGCGGCATCGCATCGGGCCATCCTTGAGGCCGCGCCACGTTGCCATCCATCGCCGAGCGCCGCGTTCTCAGTGGTGCACTCGCTATTTGGCACGACACGACGGTGCAAGAGGGAGAGAGAAAGAGATAGCGATAGAGAGCGGGCGCCTCGCGCCAGCCGTAGGTTCCGCTTTTTTTGGTCCGTTTGGTTTCGCGGGGAGCGCGCGCGCGCGCTCGCGCGTGCCCGTATAACGTCCCTCGCCATGATCGCGATCAGCCGCGGGTTGTTTGTGTGACGGCACTCGCGATAGCCCCGAGCTTAGCCGTGGACACACGCCGCCGACTGCCAGCAGGCCGGGGCCAGTGGGGCTCACTCTTGTCTCGGCTCCGACGGTGGATCGCGCCCGGGCGAGTCCAGTGAATTTCGTGGTGATTTCAGCGCGGAGGGATTAAAGTGGTGACAGTGCGCCTCGTTGGAAAGTGACACACCCCCCCAACCCTCTTTGGAACCCCCCCACGTCGACTGGCCAGCGACCCTTCAATTGTGCGTATCAGATCGCTGATAATTTCATCCCACCCCTTTACTCCTCCCTTTTATCCCTCTCATTTCTACTTAGTCTCCTTCTTATTCTATTTATTCTTTTATTCCTTTTACTTTATCTATTTCGCGTTTTAGTTTTTTAGTTTTGGAAGCTCCCCCGGTAAAAATGGAACATGTATGGTTCATATATGGTCCATGTATGGTCCTTAAATGGTTCATATGTGGTACTTATATGTTTTAACAATTTCATATAAGGAAATAAAACATTCATACTTTTATATGACATATATAAAATTACATATGATGTATATAATTTTCCTCAATCCATACATGGTCATATATGGTCGATATATACACTGAGAAAAAAGTTGGGATAAAAATTATTATACTAAATGTAAAAATGGGGACAAATCACTTCTTCTTGTCTTAGTTAATATACAGTTTAAAAGAGGTTATAAGAAAAATGAACATTTTTATTATACTCTATCATAGTAACTTGTACAATACTGATAATCTCTTTTAAAATGTATTTTAAATATGCCAAGAATTGTAATTTGTCCCCACTTTTACATTTAGTATAATAATTTTTATCCCAATTTATTTCTCAGTGTAACAATAGTTGATTTCCATACAAGGAAATTTTCAATTGCATACATGGCTAGAATATTATACCAATTATAGTCATATATCGACCATATATGGCCATATATGGATTAAGGAAAAGCATATATGTCCGTATATACAATTGTTAAAACACATATGGACCATGTACACACCATATATGTTTCATTTTTACCCGGGCCACCCCTGCTTTTAAAACCTCTGTTCGTCACATTTTCGGGGGACGCAAATTTTCATCGCCAAACGGTGTACTTTTAATTGGAGCGTGACGGCCATCCAGATGTGTTTTTGCCGGCGCAAGATTGTTTTTCAAAAGCGGCACCGATTGAGCGCGTGAGTTGGCGCTCCGTCGAACTGCTCCCGTCCGGGCACGAAAAAGGAAAAGAACGAACGAAAAAAAAAAAAAAAGAAAAAAAGAAACGCGAAATTATTCGCAATTTCGCCGCGGCGCGAGCGCGAACTGGGTGACACCGGTGGGAAATTACATTAGTCGATAACGGCGAAATCACGTATGCTTTTGTTTTAATCTTTCAGGGAACTTCGATGGGAATACGAGGATGATCAGCATGAGGAATTTTCATACGATCCTCGTACTCTTGGGAGCGTCGTACGCCTCGCTCGCGGAGCTCTCAATCTCCCCCACTTCAAGGAGTATCGGTGAGTGCGAATTAAAGTTTTCCCATCTCACTCTCTTCTTTTATCCGACTGCGAATAATCAATCGGCGGGCTTTTGTCAAATTATATGCCCGCGAATGATCTCGGTCATGTTGTTTTAAAGGGGGTTTTAGGTTTGCATTGCAATTTCAGAGAGTTGAGGAAATGAAATGTTTTGTATATTAATGGCATTTTTTTTGTTATTAAGAATATTAATTTTGTATTATTATTAAAGAATTTACTTAGTTTTAATTATTACCTTAGTAGAAATGAAACATATATGATCCATATATGTTTGAACGGTTTCATATAAGGATATAAAATATTTCTATATGGGCATATGTTTTTCCTTTATTTATATGTGGACATATATGGTCGATATATGGCAATAATTGATGTAGTATTCAGGACTTATAATTTCCTTATATGGGAATTAATTATTGAAATATATATCGACAATGTATAGCCACATATGGATGAAGGAAAAACATATATCCCAAAAGAAGTTTTTCCATGTATGAAATGGTTAAAATATATATGGACCATATATGTCTCCTCTTTACTAGGATAGTTTTCAATATCAAATCAATATTAATGTAACAAAATAATTTTCATATAATTTTCCTTAATATATACGATGAGAACTGCCGTTTGATAAATTACAACGTATGTATGGAAATCCACTAAAAAAATTACTTCGACAACGTTTTCATCCTATTTGAATTGCGAATTCATTAATTTCGTTGAAATGAGTAAAAGAAGAAGAGGAAGAAAAAAAGGAAGCCCGCTTATCTTCGGCCTAATTTAAAGAGCATTTAATATTCGACGCGTTGCTTAATACATACGTGAGTACTTAAGCCGCGACTTCTCGGGCGAGAGATTAAGGGAGGCTTTGAAATGAGTTAGAAGGCCCGCGCATTCTCATCCTCAATTATTTATTACCGGCACGCGGCTCCAACTTGGCAGTTTGGTTTTTATTTGCTAACGAAATCTTGGACAACGTTGCCGATGATTGGTAAGCGATGCCAAACTTAATAATGGGCTTGCAAAAGGAAAACCCAATCCCTGTAACTTATCTCAGATTCGATTTCGATAGCGTTACGGATAATCTTCAAACTTTCAACGGGATTATTAATGAGCGCCGGAATTCGGGCGAAAAAAGGAAGAAAAAAAAAAAAAAAAAGAAAAAAAAAGAAGGAAGTAGGGTAAAATAAGGAGGAGAAAAATTTACCCGGCAATATTAAAATAAACAGTTAACGAAGGCGCTTGCGAGAAAAATGAAACGCCCCGGCAAAAACTTGAGTTCGTTAATAAAGTTTGGCCAAGTTTGGCCTCAGCCGCGGAGGGACGTGTACATAAATATTCTAGTTACAATTTTTGCGCACTTCGCCGAAAGGCACTCCTTTTATCTACGGCGGAATTTATACGGGGCCGGCGCACGAAAAGTTTCGACAAACTGCGAAGGGAAGTTTATTTCCGCATTTTGTGTGATTGCCCGTTAAAGTTTAAGACAATTAAATTTATTAATGCACGCCCGGGATTGCTCGTGGATGGCCGGGGCTCTTTCGAACAGTCCGCGGGAAGAAATGAAATGTTATCCAAATTATTGTTACCGAACAGTTCCGTAATTTGGGAAACTTGAGCCGAAATATTTCGCGAGTACTTCTATCTTAGTTTAGTGAGTGGAAAGATGTGAAAAAATTGAAATTTTCCGTTGCAATTTGGGGATGTAATGGACAATGTTGCAAAAATTGTAGAATGTTTTTGGAAATTTATAATTTTTGATTGTACTTTTGTCCTCAAAATACAGGAAAAAAAGATTACAATTTTATCAACAATTTTTCCTCTCAGTGTACTTTTCAGTCATGGTTGTTGAAAGGTAAAATTTAAAAGTCAAAATAGAAAGAAAAATTACTAAATTTTAAACATTTTAATTTGCAAGTTAAAGAAGTAAAAAGTGCATTCAGAAATATCTGACGAGGAATTAATATAACAGTATTTATACTCGTATGTACATTGATTAAAAAATAAAAGTAGTTCGACATATGCTTACGTGATTTTCCTGGGGAAAAAAGGATTCCGGCTAAATTCATCGTATTATTTTTCACCGTCTGGAAATTGATATTGAATTTCGCACTGATTACAATATTAAAATGAAACTTTGCAGTAAAACCGAGATAGAAATAGAAAGCAGGAAGAAGAGCAAGAAACCGAATATTTTGCAAAGTTAAAAAAAACCAATTCCCACATAATTAATACCCGTCCATAATACCACAATACGACCTCCTCGTAAAAAGTTCGAATTATCCTAAATGTCGGACTAATTTGATGTTGAACCAAAGAAATATTACTGAACGCGAAAGTTGGGGGGGTTGTTTAAAATGGCTCGTATTTTTTGCAATCGTTTTACAGTCGATTGGTACCGAATTAAGCGTTTGCAATATATTTGGGATATAAACAATGTCGGGATGCGAAATTTATAGCGCGTTGGGACCGCTTTAATACAATACGGAATGGGTTCCTTTGCGCCAATCTCCCAGCGAAGTAAAAACTGAGATTACTATCCGATGCAATCAACACCCGTGCGAGATAGTTTCGGATTAAAATGCACCTTTGAGGTGCCACCGAGGCAACGTTTCTTTCGCGCAGCTTTTGAATAATTATTATATATCAGTGACGTTGAATCCAATTAGTTGTATCCCGTCCCGAATACCACATTTGCATACCTGAAAGAGAAAGAGAAAAGAACCCCCCTCGGTTTTGATTCGAATACTTGGACTAATGGGATTCCATTTGCGTGGAGAAAACACTTGTTTACGAGCAAAACAACGGTGGCGCGTTTCAATTTACTTTGCAATTAATAAAATGTACTTTGGCGAACGAATAATAATGATAATGATATTAATAAATATTATTACAACAGGTGGGATCGTGTGAATGTAATTTGGATGAATTTCCGGGAACAAGCACATTAAAGCATTTAGCGTGATTAATAATAGAACGCGGGGAAGGCGCGAAAGAAATCGACAAAAATGACATGAAAAAAAAGGAAAAAAAAAAAAGAGAGGACGGGACGAGTCAATGGAAGGAAGTGTAAAATAATAGTGAGCAAGTTATGTGACAAACGAAAAAAGCGTTCGGAACTTTTTCAATTTCGACGTTAATTTGTGACTCTATTTTACTCGGTTTCATCAAAGTATTGAGGATAAAAGGACACGTCATGTGTGCGCGAACAAAAGATTTATACATTTAAGTAACGGAGCCCGGTTAATGGCTCGTGAATCGATTTTAATAACTCAATGTAAAAAGAATTTCAGCATCGATGATTCGACATCGAATATTCCTATTTCTCTATCAATCTCAAATATGGTCAGCGAGCAGCAGTCGAAAGAAACGAGAATCGCGAACCTCATCTTATTTTCGATTAAATTGATTTTAACTTTGGCATAATCAGACTGTGCCCCCCCCCCCCACCCCCCGCAATCGATAAAATTCATTAATAGATTTTCTTTCCGGACAAAAAATATTTTCGAAACTTACATTTACCCGTATAAATTGTATAAGACGATTACTTGTACGAACGAGGAGGTTGAGTCATTAATATAAATATTAAATATGTTATTTATACGAAAAATGATAAAATATATATAAACTGAAATCCCTTATTATTTATTGCAATTTTTTTCGCACGAAAACTCGGGTAATCGAGTAATAATATTAATAAATATTCGAATTTGGCGCGAGTGCGCGCGCATTTAATGCAACAACTGCAACTTCATGCCGGTTAAAGGGGAGCTTATGATTGTTCCATATTTTTTTGTTCCAAACAAGATTGTTTCGTCCAAAGTATTGGATCAGAAATTTAATCAAATTTTGATATAATGCTCAAATTTATAGGGAAGGGGTGGGGGGAAGGGTGAAAGTAAATTAATGAGAAGATAAATTATTGGCTCTTACGGTGTTGAAATTTATTTCAGTCGAATCTTATCGAGGTGTTTAATTAAAAATTATTTGCACATCGGATTCTGGCGATAAAGCACAACCCACCTAAGGTTAAATTGACTTACACGTTAATTATACCGCGCCACGTAGACAATTTATGTTAAAACATGTTATTGAAGTGTTCTGTTCGCATACTACATCTGCATAATCTGACGATTATCGAAGTAATAATTATATTATTATTCGTGTTATCGGTAAAGGTACAATTGTGGTCTTAAGGCGCACAACCGTTTGCTCTCGAAACGGTGCGTGAAATGGCTTCGCCAAATTTCCTTTCCACGTAACCGCCGGGTCGTTCTGCGATTTTGTCAATAAATTTTAGCCGTCGAAAAATTCCACTTTAATTCGATCCCACGCTTCCTTCGCGCGAAATAAAACTGTCTAGATATGACGAATAAAATTATCCCACGGGGAATTGTTTAAATTAAATATACTGAGAAAAAAAAAGTTGTATTTAAAATTACCATACTTTTTGGTGTTGGAAGGATAGTGTTTAGAGTGTCTGCTATTTTACCATATTACCCATGAAAAGAAATTTATATAGGGTACCATATATGCAGGCATATATGTGGCATACATGCAGGTATATATGTGGCATATATGCAGGTATATATGTGGCATATATGTGGTATATATAGGGGCATATATGCCACCTATATAAATTTTTTTCATTGGATAAAATTTTATGTATGATATAGTAAACTTTGATATTCAGTATGGTAATAATTACCATAAACCGTAGCTAATTTACAAGATGATATACAAAATTTTACTATACCATATAAAAAATATTATTATATTGGTATGGTAATTATATAAACATCATAGACAATATCCCTTCAACGATATAGTAATTTTTATGAAAACTTTTTTCTCACCGTATACATTCGCGCTAATTTCTTGGATTCTGCTTTGAAATTAAAGTCGGCACAGCATTTTAGAAACTTCCTCTTTTTTTCTTCTTCTTCTTCTTTTTTTCTTTCTTTTTTTGTATAGTGTAGTTGAAATTCACCGGGGATAAAAGCCGTAGTTAAAGTTACGGAAGAATTCAATTGAATAACTATATCAATTGTATCCGCTGAATATTTTAGTCGTGGCAATTAAAAAATTTCCGTCAACTACGTGATTCGACTTGGGATATTTAAATAATTGTAATGAAAATTCATAAAGTTTAACTATTATTAATTAGCCTAATAAAATTGCGCCGGGGAATGTAATGAAAATTTCTTAATTCAGTCCGTGAGTTGTCCGGGGGGCCCTTTGATCAAAATAGTTGGAGCAACTGTTCAAGTCGAATTAATAATGTTTAATTAGATTAAAGCGTCGTAAATAAATAATTGAATTTTGTTCGCGAATGATTTTAATTTTCCACGCTTTATCCAGCCGCGCTAATTAATAATCGTAATAAATTATGCTTTACATGGCGCCACGCGTGAGAGATGTAAGTAAAATTCAAATATTGGGCGAATTTTTGCGAAATTTCGGCCACAATTTAATAACATTTAATTAATATACCCAAGTCATGCTCAAAGTTTGACATTTCACATTGTATTGCATTAATTTTCAGCGAAATGAAAATAGTTGAAGGTGGTATTTACATTTTGCTAATTAGCGACTCGTGACGTATTTAACATTCTATTAAAATAATCTTTTACAATTAAAGCAACAATTAAAATTATGGCCGCGCCATAAAAATTGCAATTAAAACTTCACGGTTTAATTGAAATTATGATTATTAATATAATTATGTCTAAACATTTAGTCTTCCCGAGTTTCGACGTACCAAATACGTTATAAAAACTAGCTTTTTTTGCGCTACGTCTTAAACTAGCTAAAATTAACCATCGAATGGCCCAATTAACAATTCTGATTTCTGAAAAAAATATGAAGTGCACTACTAAATTTCTATTTAAGTTAGATATATTGTTTGGCTATTATTGGGATAAGTAGAAATTATAATTATCGTAGCCAAACAAATTTATGTGAGTTTAATTGATGAAAACTAACTTAGCTAGTTGATTCAATTTACATACACAATATACAAATTTATCTAATCCAAAACACAGTGAAATCCAAGTAGTTTTCCCTGTCAAATTGAGGTTATGTTCAGTCCCCATAATATAAGTGTATGGTTGAATCAGCCATACAGTTTATGTAACGTTTAAATATTCATTTCAGTCGATTTAATATCTAGGTCCTTTTGCAAATAGGAATAAATTCTTACTAAATTAGTTAAAAATTGCTAGATAAACTCATTTACCTACCAAAGCGAATACCTTTTTTTTCCGTGTATGTTAGTCGTTATGTGGCGGAATTTAAATGCGGAACAAATATTCGGTCTTTGTGCCGGGGCAAAAAAGGAAAAAAAAACAAAAAGGGAGAAAAAAAGGAAGAAGAATTGAACGCGAAAGGGCGAATAACGCGCCACGCGCGTTATTACAATTAAGAGCGCTGATGACGGATGAAGAGTGCGCGCGATTTGCGGCGCCACTTGCGGGAAATCTTGGCGCTTGGCAAGGGGGATCCGCGGCCTCGCCCGCGATTAATTATCCCATTAACTTCAGGCCTTCGAATCAATAGCCGGGGCGAGTTTTCCGCGGCGAAATACTAATAAGTTCCCGTTGGTTTCGAATTAAACACGCGCGTCGTTGTAATAAATACCCCCGGGGTGGGGGGGAGGGGGGCACTAAAAGTAAAGCACAAAAACGTTTCATTAAATCGAGGCTGTTTTACAGCGCCGGCGCTCGTATAATGCGGCTCTTCTACCATCCAGTTTACGGTTATGCACTTAACTCGCTTAATAAGGAAATGTCACTCTTGTTTGCTTCTTTCATTTCGAGCGGGAAAAAAGTCCGGTTTTAAGCTTTTCACCCCAAGGAACGCACGTTCGAATCTCGAGACGTAACTTTTTTTTTTGCGTTTAAAAATCACTTATTTTTATGAGGTTGAACAGAGCACTTTGATTATCGTGATTATAAAAGTCAAGTTAGTTTTAGAGTCAACTAAGCATTGAGATAATTAAAATGAAAAATATTGTTTTTAGCTTTCATTCTGTTGCATATCCTCGGTAAAAATGAAACATATATGATTCATATATGTTTCAATAATTTCATATAAGGACCCATGTAGAAAAAGACAAACGGGCCAGGCGTGGCACACGCTTGCTGCCGACGGTCGGCATGAAACGCGAAAAACACGTGGGCCGACGGTCGGCGGACAATCGGCCCGCCGGTGTGCCGGTCGT
>JABFPN010007543.1:0-10186 GCA_022817305.1 Leptoteleia sp. ZL-2020
TATATGCTTTGTAAGAATAATGTATTCTTATTATAAATAGAATTTAGTTTTGTCCATATATTGAATGGAATCCCTATTTAATATAAGAAGATTCTATTACTCTTAAATAGACAGTTTTGTGAGTGTAGATTAGCATTTTTAATCATTTTCACAGAATAATTTAATTATTAAAATTTCTCGATGATATGCAATTTGTTCACAATGAGAGATATTGATGTAGTGGGAAATGTTCACTTTTACGATGTGTAACTACTTAACTTTTGGAAGTCGTTTTCCTAGTGGAAAAAAAAACGATTTCCAAAAGTTGAGCTGTATTACATAATAAAAATGCTGTTTTGAAGGTGATATAGTTTTCCCGAGTTAAAAGAATCGTTTATCATTTCAACATTTTTAATATTAATTCATTTAATAAAAATAAATTAAAATACCGTAACTCCGTGACTATAGCACAGAGGTTTCACCTTCAGTAATATAATCAAACTTCACTCAGTGCAACGGGATCAAAAATTATCCCTACGAATGCCACGCGTCGCTACGACAATTGCCGTAACATTTTTACATTCCAACGAGCGACTAATTATCCTCATTCTCACGTAGCCCGGCGTCCATCTGGAACACGTGACCCAAGGCGAAGACAATGAAAATCCCGGATAAGGTCGCGGTATCGCTCGCGTCTGATCTGAAGCGATGCGCGCGCAACGACAACGGCGACATTGTCTTGTTATGCACGGAGTCGAGATCTGTAATAGATTTTATGATTAATCAGGTATATATATGTTGATGTTGAGCCGGCATGATACCGTAACTCGTAGCGATAGCCGACACCGGACAGCTGTCGCTCGGCTCCGACAACCGTTACGGGACATTAATCGCGCGGATAAAGAAAGGTTACGGTGAAGAACTGGAACGCGCGCGACGCCGCGATTATGGCTCGCCGTCGCGGATGCCGATTCCGTTGGGTATCCCTTTGATCGGCCGCGGGATGTCGCTATTCATCGGTCGGTCCTAATTGAATGATCATCGGCGCCATCTCGGGGCCTTTTATTGTCATCTCGTTGGCGTAACGCGATACGACGCTGGTCGGTTCGAGTTATTATAACATTGGTTGCGCTCCTCCGGCTACACACCGGTCAATCTAACGCGACTTCCCCCCCACAACAGGGGCGTTTTACTCTCTCGCTTGGGAACAGTTTGCCCTTTGATGCCACGGCGAATTAATATGCGCAAGCGCATTGTCCGACAGGTGCCACGATGGCCATTTCTGATATGGCCATTTTTCTACGTCTTTTTTTTTTCTTTTTTCTTTTTGTACTGTTCGATGGAATTTTTCTTGTCGAGCTTGTAATGTGGAACGAAGAAAATGGTCTGGAGTATTTCGCTCGGAAAATGCGAGAGATCTTGAAAGGTGTGCGGATTTTAATTTGATTACGATGGTTATTTCCCCGGGCAGTTACATGCAGAAACAACTTTTCTAATTTAATCGGATTAAATCTCGCCTGTTAGTAAACTAATGGACTGGATTTAACGAATTTAAATTGAGGTTTTGCTTCGACAAAGTTATGGTGCAAGGAATTTCGATGAGAATAATAAAGATGGAAGCTAAATAAAGATCGCTGAGAAATTTTCGAATTTTAATTCTTTAAATGATCCAATATTAATGTAACCAAGTCAGCATTTAGGTTTTTTCTCGTTGGTAAAATATCTAATGAAAATTTATTTCCAATCGTTACAATCACGAAGAGGCAAGATGGTAGGTGTTTCCCAACTCTGGCAAACCGATCCAATAATTTGCTTTTCCTTTCCTTCTTTTTTTTCTTTATCAAGCTGGAAATGGCTCTCACATTCTATCTTGGAAAAATTGTCATCCCTAACGAACTATCCATAACCTCCATAACGCAATCACTAAAGTGGTCGTGACAACCAGAAATTTGTTTCTCTTTTAACTGACTAAAATTTTTAGTCGAAATAACCAAATATGTTGGTCAGCATATGTCCTTTAGATACCTTGATATCAAAGAATATTTATGGTACATTCTGAAAATATTCTGAATATACCAAGGAAATATTCTAATGTCCGGCGCAAGGAATATTTCAGGTGTATTCTTGGATGATTCATGTCTTTTTAATATTCCAGAAATGTACCATAAATATTTCTAGAGTCGGACATATTTTTGACAAATATTTATGGAACTGAAGAACGAAACGTTTTTAAAATAGAGCACATAAAAAATCAATGTTTGTAAATATTTTGAAGTTCAAATTAATGAATGAAAACCATAATATTGTTTATTTCCATTCAAAGAATGGATGTCAGTAGAAAACAAAAACAAAATTTGTTTACATTTTATATTTTGAAAACGTTTTATTTTTCAGTACCATCAAATATTTTTGGAATATTCTGGAATATTTCTTGCTTTTAGGGTTATTATAACTAAAAATAATTATTGAAACAATAAATTTGGTTGTTTTAACTGAATATCCTTAGCCAAACGATTTTAGTTATAAAAATACTATTTTTCTTCTCAGTATAATCGCTCTGAAAATTTGTAAAGGTTTGACGAAACTGGATCGCTAGCCGCGATTCCGAGACTTTACGAAATTTGAATGCTCATCGTAAGTGGAGTTCTTATATTTTTTTTGCTTTTTTTTCACATCGCCGGTTACATCTGCGTTGCGCAATGCGCTTACGAAAAAGCGGCAAAAAAAACGCGCAGCGCGCGTATAAAAAAAGGCCGGACGTTAATTAAAAAATGATTTCTGCAAAGGCGCAAGATTTCTTCTTATAGGCATGATGATCGCGAAACATAACTGGATTCGCCATGGGAACGTTTAATGATTGCGCCGTCCTTGCGCTCGTGATCGCGCCGTTCCAGATCCCGGGCGGCACCCGTGGCAGGAAACAAACGGTAACAAGGATGTCACGTCCTTGTCCCGAACCTCCATTCTATGTTTCAGCGTGGAAAGTGAAAGAATCCGTCGCTGCCGTTTTAGAAACGGCGGCATCGCTCCGAGAGACAATGCAAGACCGAACAATGTTTCGGGCGCGCTTGACACGCTCGGCTTTGCGAAGACACACAAAAAAAACAGCGATAAAAAAATGGAACGGGGGAAAAAAAAGTCGTAAGAAGGTGTCTGTACGCGAAAACATACATTAAATTACTGCTTTTAAATGCTCATGAAAAATTTTTCTATAGGTGGCATATATATATATCTGCATATATGTCTTCAGAAACATATATGCCCTATACAAGCCTGCATATAAGTTTCCAGAAACATATATGCGTTATAAAAGCCTGCACATAAGTTTTCAGAAACATGTATGCCTTATATATGCCTGCATACACGGGAAAAAATGTGCGTGCCAAAATTACATATTTCTGTATCAAATTGACATATAATCAATGTTAAATTATATATGTTAACTTTAATATGCTATTTTAAATATACATTCGCTGTTAACATTCATCTGCTAAATGAAATACACCTTGATGTTAATTCAACACATAGTTAGTTTTGAAAATACTTTTATCTAGTGAAGTGCCAAATTTGACGGTTTGTAGGTTATAAATTACTTGCTTCTTATTTTGAACATATTAAATAAACTTGTTCAGAAAAAATGCTGTCTTTCATTAAAAGCAATAAAGAAATAAACTTTATTAAATTGATTAGTTGAAAACATCTGTATCTTTATACCAATCACATTAATAGTGATACGTGACTTGACTGTTTTCTGAATTCTATGTAATTTTAACAGATTTGCCATAACATTGAATCCAATGTTGGCTGAACATATAACGAAAATTCAGTTAACAGATATTCAGTGTAAAATTAACATATATTAGTTGACATATACACTGAGAAAAAAGTTGGAATAAAAATTATTATACTAAATGTAATAATGGGGACAAATTACAATTCTTGTGATATTTAAAATACATTTTAAAAATGATTATCAGTATTGTAAAAGTTGTTATGGTACAGTATAATAAAAATGTTCATTTTTCTTATAACCTCTTTTAAACTGTGTATTAACTAAGACAAGAAGATGTCATTTGTCCCTCTTTTTACATTTACTATAATAATTTTTATCCCAATTTTTTTCTCAGTGTAAAAATCAGTAAATTTGGAACGCCGATTATTTCCCGTGTATATGTGCTGGTGAATTTTTTAAAACGATATATATATATAAAAATATATATATATACGTTTTTACTGACTGCTCATATAAATATATTTGAATTAGACATGATTTAGTACATCGAGAGAAAATACATGTTAATTTAAATAAAAACGTTTATTTGATAAAATTTAATTAAAGCATTAAGGAAAATTTTTTGAATCGAAGAAAAATGTCCGCTTTTAATGTTTAAAGGAAAAATTTCTGTTTAAAACATTTAAAACTAGTTACTTTGCTTGTAAAAAACAGTAATTTTTACTGAAAGACGGATATACATCTCAAACACAGTTAAAAACAGTACTTTTTTCTGTCATATTCTTCTCGGTGCACTTTTTGCTCGAGCCTTGTCCTTGCCTTGTGTCAATTATCTTTAAAGCATCGATCAACGGTGCACGAATTGGATATTAATTGTTGAGTTGCAGGAGACGGTAACGTCGCGAAGAGTCAAGGGATTTTTTGCGCCCGCGAACGGTTATTACTTCTCGCTTTACGTGGAACGCCGGGATTTATGGAAATCGTTTCTTTTTCACCGCCGAAGACAGAAGTATAAATATATTTTATCACACGTAATCGTGCGGTAATAATGGCTGAAATGACCGTTATTTGTGCTGGCTTTATTATAGTACTTACGCACTCTTAGAGGTTATGTTCGAAGAACTGTTAACTTTATTGTTTGCCGTTTTAATTGTTTGTATATATGATACATTCTAGATAATTATATGGTTATAGTTATATAGAAATCCAAATAATGAATCGTTTATTTTCTTTGTATTTGACGAATGAAAGAGAATTTTACAAAGGGGGAAAAAACTCTTCGATGCGTTTAAATATAATTACTCGAACTAGGATGATTTAGATGGACATCAAAAGTTATATGCGTTTAACAATGTATAACGATAACATCGCGAAGAGCCAAGGCGAATGCAATTTTCTCTGCTATTATGTTTAGTATTTTATAAAAAATAAATCTAATTTACTTAATCGTTTTCTGAGTAACTAAAAACTCATTTAAAGTTATTTCAAAGAAGCGCTATTGCAACGTGCTATATAATAACATTTTTCTCATTTAATGTAATTTAAAAAAAAATAACTGGCACTATCCTTTACCTCATTTTAATTAACATTTATCAGATAATACTGATTAGATATAAATAATAAAGGGTTAATTTTTTTAATTTAATTAAAAAAGTTTTTATCTGTTACTATTAATAATGAAAAATATAAAATTCCTCACACTGAGAAAAAAGTTGAGATAAAAATTATTATACTGTATGTAAAAATGGGGACAAATTACAATTCTTGTTATACTTAAAATACTTTTTAAAAGAGGTTATCTGCATTGTACAAGTTATCTTGATACAGTATAATAAAAATGTTCATTTCTCTTATAACCTCTTTTAAACTGTATATTAACTAAGACAAGAAGATGACATTAGTACAATTAATACTTTTTTCTCAATGCATATCCATACATAATTATATATGTACAAATTATCCACCCTTTTATTTCGTTTATTTTTCCGCGTAACAAAATTCTTTCGCAATCGATGTAAGCGCATAAATCGGCATTAATTAATTTCTGCTTTCGCATTTAACGGCATAAAAGTGTCCATTTATTCCCAAAGTTCGAGCAACAACTTTTCCCTCCGGGTAAGATTGAGCGAAATTAACCGGCCGGCTGTTAATCGCGACAATTACCCGCTCGATTACTCCTCCGACTTAAATACCATCGATTACCACTCTAAAGCCGTCAGCGACATTTTCATTTCCGGTAATAATCGCGAAATTTACGCGGTTTATCGCGCACTCTCACTCAAGGCTTGCCTACCCCTCCCCCCACGGTTTGTAAACGACCAAATCATCCCGATCGGCGTAATCGGCCGATAAATTACGGAAACTTTTGCATTATGCATGCGATACCCCCCGCCTCCGCCCCCCTTCCTCGCCCCCGCTGAGAGTGCACTTTCGTATCATTCGACATCGAGCCCGACGTCAAATTAACCAGATATATTAGGAGAAACCTGACGTCAGGTGGCCGTAAAACTCATATATGCCCATTTCGCTCAATTTGCGGGGAAATTATCGGCCGGTATCTAAATATTTCGACGACAGTCTCCCTCGCATTAAATCGGAGCGGAACATTTAATGCGTTCCCCGTTTCGCCGGGATTTTTACGCCGGCAAACCGGACCTCGGATTTTGTGCGAAACCGCGACCTCTAATAACGAATAATGTTTTATTCTAAAGATATGTTTGTAATATATCAAATATACACGGTGAGGAATGATTATTAAAAATTACTCACATTGTTGGTAAACTGTGAATTTTTTTATATTATAATAATTGGCATTCACAGAACGTGTCTATTTTTATTCGTCTAACAAATTTTGTTTAGAAAAATTCGCCGTCGTTGAAAACGGAACACCGCACCTATTGAAGTGTCCTAACACCTTGATCATTATTAGACTGCCGCAACGCTCGTAAGATTGAACTAATCAGAGCCCATTTCAATCATAAATAGATTTAATTCTGTTGTCCTGATTTGGTCCTGAAATGGTTTCCACATTTATTCCATTATTGCTAAATTTGGAATATTTGATAAGGTACCAATCAAAAATAGAAACCTGATGGGTGCCTGATCTATGCCGAGCGTTATGTTTTGTACCGGTGCCCAATTAGTTAACCTTGCTTGGGCCAGCTTTGGACGCCATATTACGTGTTCAAATTCAGTGTACCTGGTTGGTCCCTCATAGGGTCCAAATCAGGAAACCGTTGCTCAGGTATTCCACGTTTCAGCCTCACTGGGGCCCTATATGTGATATGACATGCCCGATTTCATTTCTACTAGGGTTACATTAGGAATTTTCATCATTTGTCAGTTTTTTCAGCATTCTTTTCCACAAGATTGTTATTAACCTTTTTTCGCCGTGTATTTACAATAGTTTATAATATTATTAAAATATGACAAATTATATTACAGGAATATATCTACAAGGAGAGGAAAGATTAATAAAAATTACTGATATTATTAGTACACTAAGAGAAAAAAATATTAATTTTTAGTACAAAAATTATGAAAATTTATTAAATCAGTTTATTAAAAATTGTAATTCCATATAATTTTGTACAATTTGACATTCTGTTTTATGAACGGCATAGGTTAGAGACACTGAATAGTGATACCTAATGGACAAAACATGTAATAAGCAGTTTGTCAATAATTAAAATTCAGTTTATTAAAATTTGAAATCCCTTGGTTTCTAATTTTTAATATTCTTTTTTCTCCGTGTAAACTGAATGAAATTACCATTTTAAGTTAGGAAATTGTATCAATTTATTGGCATTTATTTCTGGAAAACTGACAATACTGACACTTTTCACTAACTCAAGATAGTTATTTTCCAATTTTCTCTCGGTTTAAGATATTAAAAAAAATATTATTCGCCATTAGGGAGACGGGGCTCGGCCCTTTCTCGCCGGGCAATTAATGGCCCGCCGGCGTATCGCGAGGTGGCACATAAATATTTAAAGCCCACGAAATAGATAACAAGCGCGCGCCATTTCTCCGCACGTGGGAAGCGCGCTTTACTTCGCTTTCCGGCGCGCTTTTCAGCGGTAATTGGCGGCGCGTCACCGGCCCCTTATATTCCAGCCGATAGCCGTTAATTGAATGTCAAGCTCATTGTCGGTGTGGCAACGAGATATACGCCGCCGACGGAAACGGCCGCGGCTGGAAAAGCGGCTTAAATTGGCGACCGCCGTTTCCCGGCGGCCGCGCGCGCCACAATGGGGTAATTACGCGGCACGCTAATGGCGGAAATTATTTATGCCCGCCGGACCGAGCCGGCCACTTATTTACGGCCGGCGTGCCTTCTTTACGGCCATTTGAATAAAGCGATCAAATTCGTGGCTTTCGTTTGCTAATTGGACGCTGCCCGAAAGAGCCTGATTAGGTTGCCAAAGATAAATCGCAATTCGCGAGTCCGATGCAGAGGCCCGATAGCGCGGCCCCTCGTTATATCGCGTATCGAGGATAATGTGGCGGTTTTAGCGTAATTGCTCGCGTTATTTGCGGCCGGCCAATACGATTTTGGACGTATACGCGTTTGTTCTCATATCGGAAACTAGCTCTGATTCGCGGCGAGATTAATCGGCCGGTTGGTGAAATGTTTCGAATAATATCGTTCGGTGTTTGCGGGCTCAATGAGAAGTTAAAATTTAAAAATAATATTTCAGGTGCACAAGGTAATGAGAAATATCATAAATTACTACTTTTTTCTTATCGATTTAAGGATATACTGGAAATGAAAGTATTTTTGCTATGAAAAATAGTAAAATTAAATTATATGCTGGCTTTTAATTACCTTACGTGGCAAGAATTTTCCTTTTTAGTTGATATTCCTAAATTAATATGTAAGTTTTTTAATTTTAGTTATGTTTTTTCCTCGGTGCATTATTGTGACATTATGATACTTGTGTAATTTAACGTGGAATCTAAGTTTTCCTTAGTAAAAATGAAACATATATGGTCCATATGTTTTAACGATTTCATATAAGGAATTGAAAAATTCATGTAGGGCATACATGTTTTTCCTTAATCCATATATGGGTATATATGGTCCATACATGTCAACAATTGATATAATATTTTAGCCATATATGGTTTGAATATTTTTCTTATATGAAAATCATTCATTCCCATATATTGATACATGGTTTAAGGAAAAACATATATGGATCATACACTATAAGCTCCCATTTTCGCCATTCCCATTTTCGTTTTGCTCTCATTTTCGTCAGATTTTCTTCCTCATTTTCGTCGGAAATGTTCCGTTTGTTTTGTTATTCAAACGCCATATCCGGTTCGCTGTTTAACCAATAACAACTGATTATCAATGGCGGGAAATTTAAAATTGCTTAATTTATTAATAATTGTATACAGTTTAAGGCAGATTACAATCGAAACAACCAAATAGAAATAACCAATGAATATATACATGCGCTAAACATGTACGTAATTGTACTGAACGAAAATAAGAGCGTTTCCGGTCTCGAACAGAACGAAAATGGGAGCTTATACTGTATATGGATTAAGGAAAGACGTATGGACCATATGTAGATTAAGGATTAACATATGGACCATATATGTTTCATTTTTACTAGGTGTCAATTATAATGAACATGGTGACCTATCTATATCTATAATTTATAACGAATGTTTTTACAATAGTTTAACGAAATCAATATAAATTGATGATATAGATAGTGATTGTTTAACGTGTAAAAAATGGCGCTGGAGCTTTCAAGCTCCCCAGTCGGCGAACTGGCACGATAGCATCCGACTTGAACTTTCGTTTTGCGAATGCTCGTCGCGTCGTGATCCTCCGTATCTGCGCATCAGGAAATCGAGTGTGGCGATGACGAAAACGACAAAGATGGCGGACTCGGGCGCGCGGTTGTCAAGAGAAAGTCATACAAAGGTGTGCAAGCTGATGAACATCTCACTCGTGTTGTTTCACCTAGCACTCAGTGTAACCGAGAAATCGCGAGGATCGTTTACGTTCGGCCGGTGCCTGTGTGCGAGTCACACCAAACCATCCCATCCCGCATTCTCACCCAGACAGGGATAGCCCCAGAGAAACGCGGAAATCGACCATAAATTTTGCCGCTCCAACAGATATTTTGAAGACGCAACCAGCAAGAAAATTGCCGTCAAAATTTTGCGCTAAAACGTTTCGTTATCCCAGTAGGAAATGTACAGACCCAGTGCTGATAGAGTATTGTTACTAGAGTTACCAGAACTAGTAGAGTAATGTTACCAGAATTACCAGTACTGGTAGAGTACTGTTACCAGAGTTACCAGAACTAGTAGAATACTGTTACCATCCCGCGTGGAAAAAACATTGTGGCAGAGTCTATGGCAGCACTGTGGCTAAGACTGTGGCATGCGGGAGCCCACAGTCTTGGCCACAATAAGCCACACGTGTTGCCGCAATGGATCGACTGTGGG
>JABFPN010007544.1:0-10185 GCA_022817305.1 Leptoteleia sp. ZL-2020
CTAAATATATGCGAATTTTCGCATATATGCGAACATATTTCAGTTATTTAGAAAATTCTTGCGGTGTCTGAAAAAGTCTGGAACTGTCTGAGAAGATATCAAAATTGAGACTGCTGACTTTTGCAGACATTTTTGCAGACATTTGTAGACTGTTTGGAGAAACTTTTTCAGACATTTGCGGACTTGATTGCAGACTTTTGAGGACTTTTGCAGACAATAAATTTCCACAAGGGACGTTATAAATTTATAGTTGGATGAATACAAAATTATTGTTGCAATAACTAATTCAATTGCAACTTACTTTTATAGTTGATTTTTTTGACAAATCATGTAATTTGGTTCAAATAACTAATATCCTTTTCTTGTGTTAAAATAAGTATTTAGTTGATATATAAACAAAATATAATCATTGTGTTTTAGATTGTCGATAAAAATGTATTTAACTTAATTTATGTAAACAAAGCAGAGCGATATTTTTGACACAACTACAATTTTAATATTGTGCTTATTTTACCCGTAAGTACGATAATCACTGTTCGTTGACTAAATTAATTAATATAATATTTATTCATTGGTTTGATATATATAATAGAAAGTTGTAAACTTTCATTGGAAAAAATACTCAGTATCAAGAAAACTATAAATAACAATTGAAAGTCTGTATTGCAGCATTAGATTTTCACTAAATTTACGATGTACTGTTAGTTAAAGTTTATTTTATTGAACAAGGTTTCATCGCAGTTTTACGATATTTTCAGAGAATTAAATGCAATTAAATTATAAATACTTTTCACTGTACAAATACAATGAATAACAATTAACAATTAAAAACAATTAATTTGTGAATATATTGCACTGTACTTTTACTATGAATAACAATTAATGTTTTCATCTATTGTAATATTGTCAAAAACCTAATCACAGGATTGGTCTTATTCATTGTTTTTGATCGTCTTGTATAGATTTTTATCGTTTTCCGGAGACTGGTTATATATTCATAGTTAAAATTTGTTACCGTTAACATTCCAATATTCTACAGAAGTCCAATATTCTTAAGAGATTTATAAAGTTTGATATAAATTGGGATTCAGTTTAATAAAGCTTAATGTTTGAAACAATGAGAACATTGGCTGTGAAATGAAAATAAATTGTAAATTTATCAATTGAAATAAAAAAATTAAAAAAGACTTATTTCATTTTAATTTCAATTTATTGTTTAATTTAAAAGCACTATTAATTAAATTTATTAAATTTCATCGTTTGTTTCGCTGAAATCAATTTTAATGCGATCATGTATTTCAAAATATGCACATGTGTCGAGACCGGTTGCATACGACATATTACGAGCAAGAGGCGCGCGCATCTGCAGCAGTGTCTGCAAGTTCCCATCACTGAGTCATGGGCATTATCCTGCAATTTATTAAATGAAAAGCATTAAACTTTAAAAGTTAATGACAAACTTTTTACATTATAAAAATATATTGCAAATTTATACGCAATACTTTTATGAAACAACTTTTGTTATTACTGTTTTGAGATTTCTTTCATCACGAGTTATATTATTCGTATAAATTAGCTCAGTTTTATTTTGTCTCTTAAAGGTTATATTCCAAAATTAACTTAAAATACTTTTCATCATACTTTGACGTATTGTAATTTATGTTTGTGTGTCTAACCATCTTAATAGAACAGAATATTTTTTATATATTCTATAAACATTTTATGTACATCACAGGAATATTCTCAGTTTATTCTGACAGTCAATTTTGAAACATCCTTTAATCTTTTTATATATAATTAGTAAGATACCTGATTTTCATTTTAAACAAAGAATTTTGTATGCTTTAAATCAATCATTTTCTTTTAACACTAAACCTATCAGCGGTCAAATGACCACTTTTGAGATATTAATTTTTTATGATACATAGCTACTTAATTTTGACGGTAAATTATAAAAGGTCAAAAATAAATAGCTACTTTAATTATAATCACCTGGAAAGGAATATTTGATAGGCGATCACTTAACCACCATTGGTAGAAATAAGTAAATTTAAAATGTCGGTAGGTTTAAAAATTGCCTAAGTTACAATTTTATTTTGACTTAAATATAAGGGAAAAATATTTTGAAATAAATTGTTATGTGTGACTTGAATAATAAGAAAATGTATAATTATAGATATTATTGTTTAATATATATTTCAATTCAAAATGATTTCCAGAAAAACACGAGACATAATTATTGACATAATATTGTTGACATTTATATGGACACAAATGTTTACATAAATCGTCAAGAAGATCGCCTCATGCCGGCAAAAGAAGCAATAAATGGTAAGAAGGGTCACACTCTGGTGCAGGGTTATGTACCCACCACTTCATGATAAGTATAAAGTAGCTGACATCCTAGACGTTCTCTCCAGACTCTGAACCATTCACAAGTAAACGTTCAATCGCGTTCGTTTAATTCCACGTCAAGTTCACGCAAACCCCGAAAAGCTCGGTTCGCGATTCGCGCTTCCCCTTTCGTTGGATTTTGCTTCACCTTAAATCGGTTTTGGGCATTAAAAACTTTTGTGACTTTTTTGAGTTTTGGTGCGTTTATTTTTTGGACATTGAGTGCATACAAGTGGACATTGAATTTTTTTCATTTTGAAATATATTCATCTTAAAATTAATCGGGTAAGTTAAACAATCTTTAAAAATAACTTTTTCTTTTTTTCGACGAATAAGTTTTTTTTATACCTTGACTATTTGAACCTTATTTAAACAATATTTACATTTTTTAAATAAAAATTTATTTTATTATAAAAATTGCAACGAAATGTTTTTTAACAGAAATATTGCTCTAAAATTTTCAAACTTTTCTATTTAATAAAGTATATGCAAATATCGCTCTAAAAATTTCAAATTTTTCTGTTTAATAAAGATGAAAAGTTTACGTCATGATAGTCTGATGACGCGATGACTTTTTTTCAATTTCTGATTGACAAATGAAGATGTACAACAATTATGAAAGAAATCGAACTTGTTTGTTTCTACAGTGTCTAGTCTAACGTTCATTTTTCAATTTCAATTTCGTACTTTTCTATATTAATTATTCAGTTAAATTCTTTGAATATACAATTCTTTTAATATTTAATTTGCTATAGTTTTATTTTAAAATTTTCTATATATAGTTATTAAATTCATTGACTTAAAATTAAGGGTCGTGATAGCGACATAACCAGCCAAGGTTATTTTTCTCTTGCTCTATTTTAGTTAATATTATATCATAAAAACGGAAAAAATAACAAATTCTCGTAAATTTAATGTTAAAATAATAGTAAAGCAATTGCTAATCTTTAAGTTAAATATTAATTTGTAACTGAAACTATGTTTTTTAGTTTTCGCTTGTTATTTTCAAAGCATGTTTAAATAATAGTATAACATTTTTTTTTTCAATTCGATTTATAAATCCTTTTATATAGCGCTAAAAAATAAATCCATAGTCATTAATAGATAGCTGACAACCGTGGCGTTTATCATGGCTGCAGTTTAATATATTACCACATTGAGAAAATGGATTTTTACAATATGCGAGAACGTGAATAATTAATAAATCGAAATGCGAATTGTGATTAGAATTGTATCCATGACAAGTCGTAAAATATGCGATACTTTGAACCGTACCCAAGGACGAACTCGTCAATTAATGGTTTTGGGGAATTTTCAGGTGGGATTATTTTTTCGTTAGTTAACTTGATTGATTGTTCATGAGTTCCAATTGACATTATTCAAATGCTAATTGCTCTCCTTTTTGAAATTCAAAATCCATGAATGCTTAATTTTTAACGAAAGTTAAATAATCATGATCAAAGTCAATAATGCAAAACAAAAATTATGTTTTACCTAATTATTAATTTAAACCTCAACCAATATTGCTTTCAATTAATAATTTTTAATTATAAAAGGGAAATTTATTTTGCTAACAGTTTTAATGTGCAAACTTCTATTTCAAAAAATTATTATATGTTATATAAAACTTGTTACAAGAAAAAGTCCCGATATAACATAAATAACAAATGCATTACAAGACAACACTGTTAAACCAAAAAAAACTACAAAAGTTAACGAAATTAATTAGAAAATTATTATTAATATGACATAACAGTTTAAACATTTTTAGAATATTAAAGTTTTTGCTTAAAAAAACTCTTGCCTAGAAATGACATATTTTCAATGTTCAATATATGTGCAATTTATTAAGCTACTTTCAATCGATATATATTGTGTTAGCAAAAAGACCCCAAATGATGGGTTGTATTTTCAATTAATTACATAGTCGGTTATATAAAAATGCACGAACAAGAATTTGACTCCTGATTTCGCAGTATAATTGCATAAGCTTGATTGCAGCGAATTACATAAATGTTACCGAGTTCACGTTACAGGTTCCAATTTTTCTTAATGATCTCGCGAGTTTTGGTTCTTTCAAGTTTAACTTCGGTTATTTTGTTGCTTGTTTCTTATTTGACACATACTACAGTACGTATCATAAAATTCGAATAATCTTAACGAGAAATTACTGCTACAGTTTTATTTTACCTTTAACCGTTTGTGAGGTGCAAAATTATTATTATTAACGAATTTGTCTACATACATAACAACAGATAATTAAATGAAAATGTCAGTTGACTTATTTAAAACATTCTTATTTGTATAATAATTGATCCTCGGTGATAAAACGTACTGAGAAAATCCATGTAGAAAATTTGACCGTGTGGCAACATTAACAATCGGGCAAGTAGTGTCTCTGCTTTGGCGGACAACTATCCGAAAACTGCGCTATCTGAATTTTTTTTTTATTTGAAACGGCCGACCAAAGATCGGTAGTCGACAATTTCCCGACCGTCGACGATTGACACTGTGCCAGCATTAATTGCAGACGATTTACGAATCGATGCATTGAGAAAAATATGACGGAAAAATTATTGTTTTTAACTGTATTTCAGAAGTATATCCGTTTGTCAATAAAAATTACTGTTTTTTAAAAATAATGATATTAATTTTTAATCTTATATTTATTGAAAAAACAAAAATTTTTCCATTTCAAAAACAATAAATTTTATTAAAAGATGTATATATATCTGAAACAAATTTAAAGACAGTAATTTTTTCTGTCATATTTTTCTCAGTGTTATTTTCAGTGCAGTGACAGCAGTGGGCCGATTGTAAATTTCTACATGGGAAACTATGATACTTTTCAAATTATATACAGTTAAGGAATTTAACATTTAAACAGTATAACACTGCAATAATAAAACGTTTTATTTTCATGTCGATTTCGACTAAAAGATATTTATTGTACAAGAATATAATTTGACTTTTTTTTATATATTTACACTATTTTGGACCATTTTCTTAAAATTGTATTAGTTTAAAAGTTATGAACAGTATTATCCAATTGTCTATTTTTTATATTAAACAACATATTTATTTTCAAGTTGAAATAAAAGAAATGCATTGCAAATTTGGTGATAAAGTATAACAAGTTTTGGATATTCACTGTGAGAAAAATTGAGCAAAGAATTATTATACCATATCAAAAAGTGGAAATATAATTTGATTGCTTGTCATAATATGTATTAATAGTATACAAAAGTTTATAAAATAAATATTCAATTTTAATATATTGGAACATTAAAGCTTGTATAATTTTCATATATTTATTTGAAATATATGATAAATAGACAAATCTTGCCATCACTTTGTGTTACAGTAACAAACTTTTATTAATCATTTATCTGAAAATACTGTCAGTATTTCCAGGTGGAAATTTTCATACGGCCCAATACTGGTATAGTACCAACGCCAGGGTGTCCCCTGTACTGGAGTGAATAACACCGGAAGTTCTATGGTCTAGTGGTCGATCAGTACAAATTCAGTACTGGCTTACTACTGATTCGGTACTGACTCAGTACTGTTTTAATAATGATTCGGTGTTGTTGTATTTGAATATAAAAAAAATTATATTTATTTTCAATTTGTGTATTTGTATTAATATACATAAATAACTTTTAGTTAGGTTAAGTCTATTTTGAAGTTATTTATTAAAGGAAAATTTGTACCATCCTAGATTTGAACTTGAGACTCCAAAGTGTTAGCCTGATCTTTTGTCGCTGCACCATTAATTCTTAGTTGCAATGCTATAATTTTTAACACAAGTATAAAGATAAATGCTGGCACTCTTTGAATACCAGTACCATGTCTGCATTGAACCAGTACTGAACGAATAGATAAAGTTTCATTTGCAGATAAGTACCGATTTCACGGTTAAGACAGTACTGGCTTAAATCCGTTTGCCCACTGGTATCAGTACTGGTTCTGCATTGTTTGTCTACTGGAACCATTTGTATACCAGTACATCGCCTGTATTGAACCAGTATTGGACAAATAGATAGTTTCGTTTGCAGACAAGTACTGGGCATTTTTCGGCGGAGTACTGATTCGACAGTTAAGTCAGTACTGGCTTAGATCCGTTTGTCCACTGGTACCAGTAGAGATACACTACGGAATCAGTACTGGTACATATCTGCTTTGCCGTAACACGGCTGTCAGTGCTGTACCAGTATCGAGCCAGTTATAAGCCAATTATCAATACTGGCGATTTCCACCTGGGTTAGTACATACTATACCTTCTAATTACATCTGCTTTACTATACTGCAAATTTAGAAACAATTATTACAAACGTTCTTAGAAAATCTTTCATACAGATTGGTATTAGAATTACATTCTGACTGTGCTTTACTTTTTCTTCTTATTTACTCTAATTTTTTTCTCAATTTACACTTCCACCTCTCAGAATTTCAACAATTTGAATAAAATTTTTACAATTATGAAAAATCACTTTTAAGATTTAAAATATATTTTTCCGTATTATAAATTTTTCATTTACTATGATAGTAAACATTGGCGAAACTATAAGTCAGCATTGTATTTTTCTCCTGATTTTATTTATTCCACAAGCATGAATTCCACCTTTTTATTATGGGATTAATACGCTGAGAAAAATTATATAATGAAGTTTCCCAGCTGGAAATTTTGAAATGTCGCGGTATTGCTCCAGTATTGACGGGCAATAGCCGACCGTTGACTCGTAATATTGGTGTGATACTGATATGAAACACCGATTTATTTTGCCCCAGTACTGGCAATTGATGGTTGGCTGCTGGTACCGAATCAATGCTGGGCCATTATTAATAACATACTAATAAATATCAGTATGTTAGTACGAAGCGTCATTTTTGCCTTATACAAAAAAATACACTCTTTTTTCAAACAAAAATAGAACTTTGTACAATAAAATATTTTTCAGTGCTGTAGATAAAAGGACTGCGCATAAGAAATACACTAAACCGCAGAATAAAATTTAATTCGTATTAAATCGTTACTATTTGTTGAAATAAAATAGAAAAAAAATTGTCGCTACCACTACGCTATTTTATTGGAGAACTGTTCTACGATAAAATTGGTAAAATAGTCCACTCAATTCGGGCCATTGAGTTACGCAATTATTAACAGTTTACCCACAAAGTAATAAAAAATATGATTGCAGCAACTGTAAATGGAGTTATTGGAAATATTTTCACTCCAACTCTGCGTTAAGAGTTGGTTTTGGAGTCAACTCCCGATAGGCAGTTGTGGCTAGGACTGTAACTGAAATTGATTACAGTAAGCAAATAAAGAACAGATAATCTTAGAATTAAACTTAAACTTTTATTGTAAATAATACACATTGATCATCAATATTTTTGTACTAACTTTTGAATTAATTAAATGTATAACAATCTAAACTAAAAATTGCTAAATTAAAACTACATGTGTTAAACTGGAATAAATTTTGTTTAAAAGTTTGCGAAAACAATTTTTTAATCAAGAGTTTTTATAACCTATTTTTGCTTACTACCTGTCACTATTCTGTCAAATCTAAATGGGTAGTTGTATCGAATACATGCTTATACATTTGACTCCAAATCCAACTCCACATATGCAGTAGCGATTACCGGATTTTTTTCTGAGTTTACTGGGATATCGTATATAGATTCATGTCTGTTATTTACCAGTACAGCCTTGCGTCATTTATTACTATTGTAGGTGCACTAAAATTTCCACCTGGGTTATTATTATTGTTATATATTGCGGACAAGTGTTTAATTATGATAGAATTTATTAATAAATATAGTTGAAATTATCATATATATAATGTAATTTATTATATTGGTTGACAAATTCTATCATAAGTACAAACTCGTCCGTAAGTTACTATATAATTTTTTTTTAGTGCAGAAAAAGGTCGCGTAAGTTCACGTTAAAAATCAAACACAAACAATTGCATTATTATCGACGGGACATTGACATTTGTTTGTCGATAAACAGATGTGTACATCGTGTACTACATGATAGACGCGACAGTGCGACAAAAAAAATGCGAGGACAGCGGTCCCATCGTGCGTCGATATTGCGATAATATTGTTAGGGTGGTGTAGTGAGGGAAAAATTATTGCGTATGATCACGCCTTATCGCCGATAACGCACAATTTTTCATTTGACTACAAGTTCATTGACAGATTACGATTGAAGACTAAATTTATGACCCAGCGACTAAACGTTTAGCTATACACGGAGAAATATAAATCGCTTTGTATCAAATTTTAGTAAACTAAAAGTTTATGAATACGTGCATTCATGTTGTTGTCAAATTTTATAATAAAAAATTATTTTCAGTGAAAAGAAAATTAGTTTACACATTTTAAATGCGATATTAAATGGTTCTTAATAAGTATTGCAAACTACACCTCTTCTGAAGGTGGCAAATACAGTTACGATAAAATAATATCTTTGAACAAAAATATCCAATTTATTTATAGTAACACATTTATATTAACTTCAATATAATATCATGATATGTTAATACATTTTGTTCAGTATTCATTGAAATACGAAAACATACTTAACATATTAGGTGAATTTTATATTAATCAGTTCCTATGGCCTGAAAATAGTTACTCTGCAAAAGTTTGCAGAGATTTATTTCCACAAGGGTATCTATTAATTTAATCTATGGACCATGAATCGCATACTTACTTGTAAAATAACAAGAATACGAAAAAATTAATAACGAAAAACCACTCTAGTCGCTTTGTTTACATAATGTACATTGAACAATTTGTTATCGACAATCTTGATCGCGGTGTTTGTGTTCTGTTAATGAATCAATTTGTCATAAACCAGTTATAAAAGAGTTTATTGAAACTTTATAAAGGAAATGTTAAATTTTGCGATGTTTACAAATTATTTTTGCAAGTGTTAATGTTTTGTTTCCTGTACAGTGTCAAGCACGCCGCTAGTCTTTGTTGTTGTTTCTATGTGTTGTAGAATAAACAAAAGAAGCATGAAGTAAAAGAGAGTTTTCCTTTTTTAAAAGTTTTTGACATTTCGGTAAAAATTATTATGTAGTTTGACAAAAATGATCAAGAAGTTTGGTTAAGATTTTTAACAAACTGTTCGATAATTCTTATTACATTTATTGCTTCGTCACTACTTTCTCATACAGTTTGATAAATTTTTTCAACATCTGAATAATTTTTCTACTAACTTTTTTCGCCGTGTGGAGCTACTAAACAATCATGCATCATGTTATGTTGTATAATTTTCAATAAAAAGATCGGCACAATAGTTACACGGAGAGAAAAGAATATTAAAAATTAAGAAACCAGAGATTACAATTTTAATAAACCGAATTCTAATTCTTGACAAACATTTTATTTTATGTTTTATCCGTTCGATATCGCTATTCATCAGTGTCACTAACCTATTGCCAATGTTGTTCATAAACCAATTATTAAACAGTTTACTAAAATTTAATAAACAGATTCTTAAATTGTATGAAACTGCATAGAATTGCTATTTTTAATAAACTAATTTAACAAATTTTAATCAACTAGTTTTCCATATAATGATATTATCCATACACCGAGAGAAATACCATGTTAAGTTAGCATCAATTGATGGTTCCTCAACATGAAGTTCATGTAACTATTGTGCCAACATATTTATTTGCTAAAATACCAAACATTTTCATGCTATCTACATTCATGTTAAAATAGTATTAGTTTTTAGCTGAAATAATATAAACGTCATGTTCG